>JAKCPI010013983.1:0-15417 GCA_023213315.1 Euborellia annulipes
AAATAGTATTCAACACTCGGATAATTTTTTGTTCGTCTTGTGTTCCCAAGATAGTAAGTTAGTTCCTCTTATTATTTTTCAACTATTTATTAGTCAATTTTTATTTCAGAAAAGGAAAAAAAAAAAAAAAAAAAAAAAAAAAAAAAAAAAAAAGAGATAAGTGTTTACATTTTTTGTTTATATTTTAATTCTAACCTCATTCTTAATATTAATAATAAAATTTATTTTTACTATCATATTAGCGGGCCCCCTGAAATGGGGGACCAAAGTCCCTCCTGTTTATAACTTTTTAAGTAATTCCTTAGACAAGACACATAATCGGAAAAGGCAGCGTCCAAATATGGATGTCTTTGATAATTTTCCACCTCTATCCCCGAGCTCCTTTTTATCAAATATATCAAATAATAATCAAATAAATAAACCATCACCACGATTTTTGACTATAAGCCATGCTGACAGCTCAAAAAAATCTTAGTAAAATATCCCCCTTTTAATAAATAAAATTATAACTTCTTGTGCAGGTCAGACTAAGTCGATAAAAAAACTCAGAGCAGGCTCCATCCTTGTTGAAACTTATAATGACAAACAGACAGACAATCTAAGGAAATTAAACAATTTCACAAATGAAATACCTGTTAAAGTGGAACCCCATAGTAGGCTTAACTCATGCCGTGGTATAATATATTGCCAGGACCTAATAGATGTACCCAAGGAAGAAATTCTTAGAGAACTCCAAGATCAAAATGTTACTGACATCTATCGATTTACTAAAAAGCAAAATGGTCAAATTATCAATATGCCTAACATTGCGCTAACCTTTGGTACTCCAACATTACCGTCAAGATTGAAAGTGGGATATTATAACTTACCTGTTAAACAATATATTCCCCTTCCCTTAAGATGTATAAAATGTCTGAAGCTGGGACATAAAATTGGTGCATGCATCTCTGAACACTGGACATGTGGGCTCTGCGGGGAAAATACCCACCCTAATCAACCCTGTTCAGGCGAAATGAAATGCGTAAACTGTAACGATAATACACATACTAGTTGGTCAAAAACCTGTCCGGTCTTTTTAAAAGAAAAGAAATAATCACATTATCTATTGAACAAAATATTTCCTATTTTGCAGCCAAAAACAGATACATGAGGAATAAATCAGGGCAAAACAAACATTTGCTTCGATGTTTCAAAATAATAAGTCATGCACGTCTTGTCAAGATCTGAAAAAAGCAAATTACCTTATTAACCGAACAAATCGAATTATTAACAAAAAAACTAAACTCACTCGAGAATCTAACTACTAATCTTACACCCCCATTAATGGGAATAGAAAAAACTAATTTAGAACAACCTAGTGGTCACCTTCCTTCCACCTCCAACATGGACCTGGAAAACTCAGAACAGCAAATTTTCACTATAAAAGAAGTAAATTATTTAAATAATATACAAAGTGATCAAACAGAATCGGGGAGTGAGGAAATTATTCCTTGATTCTGATTTGGTTAGAACTCCAACACGAAATACACAAAAACTCAAAATATCAAATAAAACAAGTAAACAAAAAAAGGAAAAACATAAGCCAAAATTAAAATAATAACAAATATAGCATATATAAAATTAATAAGAAACACATACAAAATTTGGAAAAAAAAAAAAAAATAAAATAAAATAAAATAAAATAAATAAATAGAGGGTCTATACAAAAATAAAATAAATACTGAACACTACCGTAACACTTACCTCGCAACTATGGCTCATATTATCCAATGGAATATAAACGGTTTTTACCACAGATTTGAAGAGATAAAATTACTAATGAATAAATACGATCCAATCTGCCTCTGCATACAGGAAACTCACTTCAGACCTGATCAAAAAGTATCTTTAAAAAATTTTAAAGTATATAGGAAGGATTCGATTCCAGGGGAAAAAGCTAAGGGAGGCGTGGCAATCTTTGTGAAAGAAAATCTTATATCTAAAAATATCCCACTTAATACTAATTTAACCGCGGTGGCTATACTAATTGAAATCCCAAATCCACTTTGCATTTGCAATATTTACCTGTCGCCTGAAAGTAATTTTAATTTAATAGAACTTGAAAACTTGTTAAATCAGCTGAAAAATCCATTCTTGTTTTTGGGGGATATTAACTCGAAAAAACCCCTTATGGGGAGGCAATCAAATAAATCCAAAAGGTAGAATTTTTGAAAATTTTATATTAAACAATAATATTTACCTCCTAAATGACGGATCCCCTACATATTTTTCAAGTGGTAACGGCACCTTCTCAAACATAGATATATCCCTATGTTCGCCTTCCTTAGCTCTAGGATTGTCTTGGACAGTGGATGACGACCTCTGTTCGTCAGACCACTTCCCAGTAATCCTAGTAAAGAAAGATTGCAATATTCCAAACAAATGTTATCCAAAATGGGTTCTAAAGAAAGCTAATTGGCCTTTGTTCTTTAACTCATTAAACTTCAAATATGAAACAAATATAGACCCCTTTCAAAATTTGGAAAAGTTTAATAAACAAATCATTGATGCAGCTTCTCTATCAATACCAAAAACAAAAAGCAAAGTGAATAGACCTCCTGTCCCCTGGTGGAACGAAGAATGCAAAAAAGTCATAAAATTTCGGAAAAAAGCTTTAAGAATTTTTAAAAACGCTCCAACCACTGAAAATCTTATTACCTTCAAGAGAGCACGGTGTCATGCTAAAAATGTCATTAAGGAGAATAAAAAGAAATCTTGGCAACAATTTGTCAGCTCAATATCTCATCTCACTCCTAATAGGGTAATATGGGAAAAAATAAACAAAATTCAAGGCAAATATTCCTCTCAAAACTGCCATATAAAAGTAAATGATGTCATACTAACCAATCCATATTTAATAGCTAATTCATTTGCTCAATATTTTGCAGAAGTCTCAGCCACAGAAAATTATAGCATTAATTTTCGTCAAGAGAAAATACGTCAAGAACAAACATTTTTAAATTTCAATTCCCAAAACAATGAAACATATAACGCTAAATTTACTGAATGGGAAATGAATATCGCACTGAAAAATACAAAAAACACAGCACCAGGCCCTGACAACATTCATAATGCCATGTTAAAAAATATGAATAACTCTACAAAGGAAAACCTCTTAACATTAATGAATAGATTCTGGACCCAAGAGATTTTTCCCAATTCATGGAAAGAAGCAATCTTAATTCCCGTACCAAAACCAAACAAAGAAAAAACACAAGTGGAAAGCTACAGGCCTATCTCCATGAGCAGTTGTGTCTGTAAATTGATGGAGCGTATGGTGAACAAAAGGCTCATGTGGCTACTCGAAAACCGAAAACTATTGTCAAACTACCAGAGTGGATTTCGACAAAATCGATCCTGTTTAGACCAGCTCATACGACTTGAAAATTATATACTAAATTCGTTTAATAAAAAGCAGCATACAATTGCCATATTCTTCGATATAGAAAAAGCCTATGATACCACATGGCGATATTTAATACTTAAAAAATTATACCGCTGGAACATCAAGGGACATTTAGCTTTTTTCATAAAAAACTTTTAAACGAAAGAACATTTCGAGTGCGCATACAAAACACATTATCTAATATCCAAACACAGGAAAATGGAATCCCGCAAGGCAGTGTATTATCTGTTACGCTATTTGCAATTGCTTTAGATGAAATCACCAAATCTATTCCTCACCCAATTAATTATTCACTATTTGTGGATGATCTAGCAATTTATCTAAGCTCAAAGAACATAATTTATATTCAATCCAAACTACAAGAAGCTATAGATAATATAAATTCTTGGTGTCAGAAAAATGGATTTAAAATTTCCTATTCCAAGACGTGTGCTCTACATTTCTGTAGACTTAGAAAAAGACACAATAACCCAAACTTTGAACTAAATAATAATCCCATTATATTTCAAGAATCTTTAAAATTTTTAGGATTGTGGTTAGATACGAAACTAAATTGGATCCCACATATAAAATACATAAAAACAAAGTGTTTAAAATCAATAAACCTTTTGAAGATTTTAGGTAACTCAAATTGGGGTGCGGACTCTACGTCCCTCCTGCGCATATATAGATCACTGATAAGAAGTAAGATTGACTATGGTTCTCAAGTATATGGGTCAGCAAGAGACTCGGCACTAAAAATGCTTGAGCCAATACATAACCTTGGAATCAGAATATCACTCGGAGCATTCAGGACTAGTCCTATACAAAGCATTTGTGCAGAATCTGGTGAACCTCCACTAAACATAAGAAGGGAATATTTAAACATAAATTACTTAACTAAAATAAAATCACTGATGTCTAACCCGGTCTATAAATGTATATTTGAAACCCAAAATCTAAAAATATACGAGAAAAACCCCAACCGCATAAAACCATTTAACATTAGGCTTCTAGATACAATTGAAATTTACAAACCCCTCTTAGACCCTATTATTCAGACAATTCATTTCCCTGAACCCCCTTGGACTCTGCCTAGATTAAAAATTATTTGGACTCTTTCCCAATACAAAAAATTGGAAACCAACCCGATTGTATATAAAACAAAATTTTATGAAATTATAAATAAATTCCAAAATTATACCCAAGTGTTTACAGATGCCTCAAAAAATAATAATAAAGTAGGGTGTAGTTTTAAAATCAATGACATGTCTAAAACATTTAGACTCTCTGATATTACCAGTGTCTTCTCTGCAGAACTCAAAGCCATTGAATTAGCTCTTTTTTATTTAAATAATCAAAATAGCTCCCACATTCTCTTAATTACCGACTCAAAAAGCTCTTTACAAATCCTTGAATCAATGTACTCTTTCCATCCTCTGGTCCAAAATATACAAATTCTAAACAAGAAATTAATATCTAAGGGTGTTGATATTATTTATTTATGGGTGCCTGGACATATAGGGATAAAAGGGAATGAAGAAGTAGACATACTTTCAAAAAAAGCCGCAAATAAACCAATAATTAATTTTAATGAAAACCTATACGAAGATGTGAAAAACTTTCTTAAAAATAAAACCCTGCAAAAATGGGTAGAAAACTGGGAAAAAATAGAAGGAAACAAACTCAAAACCATCAAGCCAGAAATATCCCAGAATGTCAAACCAACTACCATGACAAGACGGGGAGCAAGTTGTTTTCACCCGGCTTCGAATCGGACACACCTTCCTAACCCATGGCCATCTCCTCAAAAATCAAGATCCCCCCTGGTGCTCTGAATGCAACGAACCCATTACCATACGCCACATCCTGTTCCTGTGCAAGAAATACAAGAAACCAAGAGAAAAGCACAAAATTGAAGAAAAACACCTCAAAAAAGAAGAATATATTAATGATATTATTTTATTTCTAAAAGAAATTGAACTTTTCAAATATATATGAACTTTTTACTTTCTCTTACCTCTATATATATGTTAATATATAGAGAGAGAAAGTATTGGATTCATGTCAAAAATTCGATGTCGAGATTTTGATGGATCTTCACGTTTTGAGGTCCCCTGAATCCAAAAAGTGGTTTTCGCGACATGGTCTGTCTGTGTGTCTGTGTGTCTGTCTGTGTGTGTGTGTGTGTGTGTGTCTGTGAACAAAATATCTCAAGAACGAAAAGAGCTAGAAGGTTGAAATTTTATATTTAAGTTAGGCACCCCCATGGGACGTGACACGAAGCTTTTGAACAAAATCGGCCCAAAAGTACTAGTACTTTACTGATGTAGTTTTTCAGTTTTTTTCGATTTTCTCAAAATTTGCTCCAACGATTTTTTTTAAAATTCAAAAATCAATTATTTTTTATATTCTCTTTAAAATGTATATTCTCATTTTGTGATTGAAATCTTCTGAAGACCACTTTACTCTTGTACTCCATAGAAAAGATAGGAGAAATGGTTGCCATGGTATCAAAATATAAATATTTTCCCATACTTATAAATTTTACATCTTGAATTCAATTGTACCCTACTGTCGGAAACTAAATACATGTCGACACAAAAAATCTGGTGTGACAAGCACAGTACACAACTTTCGATTACCAAAGGTAAGAGAAAGTTGTGTGCTGTGCGTCAGTCACACCAGATTTTTTGATATTTTCTGTTTTATGTATAAGCTTTTTTGATATTTTGTGATTTATGTATCTATAAACTTTTCTGATATTTGTATATATGTAGCGCGAATAACCCCCGCTGTTGAAGCGCTCTAAACAATAAAAAAAAAAAAAAAAAAAAAAAAAAAACATCATCATTATTTACTGTAATCAAATTTTGAATAATAGAAGAAGTTGTGGCATGTTGTGGAAGAGACGTGAGGAATGCACAGCTAGAAACCATCAAGTTCCATCTATTTATTTACAAATTTTTTCTCCGATAGTAGAGCTTCTTCTCTCTTTTGTCATTTCGACAGAGTTTATTAATTATTTATTTATTTAAAGTACAGGTGAATGCCTTAGACTTAAATTATACAATTAGTATTTAAATAAGCATAAAAATTAGAATTTTAAAGTACTAGGATGTAATCACAATCAGGCGATTCATAATAAATATTGCATGAGCGAGAGAATTATATAACTAGGGTGGCCAACAGGTCGATTTGCGTGTCAAGTGCGTTCGTTATGTTATATTCATTTAAGTTAAATATATGACTAAGTTCCTCTGATTTAATAATAAAATGTTTGTTTTTATCTGATAGAAGTTGATTCGTTTATTAAAAAAAATAAACTGATGTGACCAGGAAATAACAAAACTTTTCTAGAAATTTTATCGGTGAAAAAATTCACTGAAGTTTGTCAACTTATTTTTCATTTAGGCATATCTATCTTCAATTGATTGGTTCAATTTTGTCAGAATTGAATTTTTATACAAAGAGTGTGTTTTTAACGTCAAGCACATCCCGTTCAAATATTATTATTGTGTTGCGATATAAAATTAATAGTCCAATCTCCTCCCATTATTTGAACTTTTCATTTTTAAACAAAGTTTTTTTTTTAAAGCTTTTTGATTAAACAAATTACATTATATTATCAAATAAAAAACCTCTCGTCATTGATCTTCTGTCAAGGGATTGTTATAATTTAATTTATATAATAAAAGACCATAATCATTTATCGATGAATTAAGGTTAGTATATCTTCTGCAATGGAAATAGCAAGAGATTGTTAATTTGCGCGCCCAACGCTTTTAGTTTTAGTAACATATATTAATTTTTAAGATAATTTTAAAGAAATTATACAGAATTATTTTTCTCTTTTTAGTACATTTATAAAAGCGTTGTTTTAAAAATTTTTTTTATATTATTATTTTATTTATTTAACTCTTTTTAATTTTTGTAATAAAATATTAATACGTATGAGTTATATACAAATAAGAGATACATATACACGATAGAATAAGTCAATATGTATTTAAAAAAAAGAGAAATATTTGATTATAAATTCCACCCCCCTCTTTTTTTTGATCGGCCGCCATTTTGAAATTAATTGACCTACAAAGATGAGACACATCACTAGAGACCGGACAAAAAAGCATAAAAAAATGGAAAAAAAAGTGCTTAAAAAAGCATAAAAAACTTGAATAAAAAGTTGTTAAATAAGCATAAAAGTTGAAAAAAAGCATCTAATAAGCAATTTTTACTCATACCAATGGCGTATACAAATTTTTTTTTAAAGAAACTAAATTTATTCCGCCCCGCCCTGCGAAATTTTTTTTTTTGCGGAACCAAATTTTTTCACCCTGCGGAAAAAATTTTTTTTACAGGGCTATATTTTTTCGCACTGCGGAGTTTTTGGAAAAAATTTTTTGGGGGGGCGCCCCCCCCCCTTATATACGTCCCTGGTGTATGCGTGTGTGAATGGGAAAAAAGTTTTTTAATAAAAAAAAAAAAAAAAATTATAAATATTCGTAAAATAAGTTCAAATAAGCACGAAATGGAAAAAAAAGCATGAAAACTCAAAAAAAGCATAAAAAATGCAATCTCAATGCACTTAGTTTTTCCTAATTCGTATAGAAATTAAATATCTAATGGTTGCTTATAAAATTGAGCAATAAGCATTTTGTAGTTGGAAAGGTGATAGGTCTTTTCAGTCCAAATAAAATATATAAATAATTTATATATTTATTTTATTAAAAATCTATCGGATCTCAGACCGTCGGGTTTCGGCTACTCTGCTGTATTTATTTGGACTGAAAAGACCTATCACCTTTCCAACTACAATTTGCACAGTCCTGGTGAGTTAAATGATAATAAGCATTTTGCTTAAAATCCGGTCTCTACACATCACATATTGCATTGTCACGGGAGTTACATATGTGTATAAAATTTCAAAGCTCTAGATTAAGTAGAAGTGGTCGTAATTTCAATTTGCAGATTTGTCGGAAAAATAGGAAAGCAAGTTAATAAAAGCGTTGTAATAATAATAATAATAAAAAAGGAGTTGTGACAACTTGCGAAGAAGGCACTCTCAGAGTGCAATCAAAATAAAATAATTATATTAATTGAAGTATCTTATTCTGACTAAATAAGATGCGGCAGCCAGGAAGAAGCCTCTGTTGATTAAACAAACTCCTCTAAACAAAATGTTTCGGCCTAATTTATTGAGCCTTTGTACAATGGAGTCACGCATAGAATATTTTTGAATGATTCGCTTATGGACAGTACATATTAAACAACTCTAGACAATAACTAAAGATCTGGTGGGACAGGTCGCACAGCACAAACTTTCTCTTACCTTCGATAATTGAAAGTTATATTCTGTGCTTGTCACACCAGATTTTTTGTGACGACATACGGGTATATTTATTTTCTGGCGGTACAGTACATTAAAATTCAAGTTTTTTTTTTTTTCATTTATTTACCCTCTTAGCCGTAGGCCATTGGGCCAGAATTCAAGTTATAAAACATGGAAAAAAAAATATTTATATTTAGTTAGGTAGAGCTTTGTTTGAAAATAGATGGAATTTTTTTCCAAAAACGCTCAAATAGACTGTAAATAACACGTACTAGTATTCTTTGACAAATTGTATTCATAATCCTCCTTTGGCCTCCGACATGTATGCTTAGCTTAAATATAAAAATGAGAGTTATATAGTTTTCAAGTTATTCTATTAACAAGCATTTTTTTTTTTTTTTCACTTGAAATTAATTCAAATGATTGTGAAAATGACGTAAATTCAAGCTAAAAGGGAAACCCTCTCTTTTAATGGCAATTTTAAGAAAAGCAATAAAACAGGCATTTAAAAGCAATAAAATCTCTTTCATAGAAATCTAGCTAAATGTTTTGATATTTTAACTGGAATAGATCTTCTGAAAATTTAAGTTTTTTTATCAATAAATTAAATGAATTTCAAGTGAAATATCAAAGAATGTGGGATATGGGAATTACTCATAAACGCATAAACTCTCGATACCTAAATTTTATACTTAAGCTAAGTACTCATGCCGCACGCGTCTTGTGGGATTTCAATCAAATTGGCCAAAGAGTACTAGTACTTTTATAGAAGAAACAAGTGGTAAAGCCCGCCCTCGGCGGGCTACACCCCTGCCCCCCCCATACTCCCCTTCGGCGAGCAAATGCATCTAATTTATTCTTGCTCACTATTTGGAATTCCCTCTCTGACTTAAATTTTCAATTTCCCTCTCCCGCTCCACTTCCTGTAACTCTAGCCAATTAGCGAGAGAACAGGCACATACACACAGGGACAGGAAGTCAGCCGTAGCGCTTTATATTATAGTATGATGATAGTTGCGTTAGTAACAAAAAAAATCTGGTGAGACTTAACGCACAGCATACAACTTTCTCTTATCTTCAGTAATGGAACTTTGTGTACTGTACTGTCACACCAGATTTTTTTGAGGTCCTAAACAAAAAATATTTCATCTCTAATTAATATTTAAATTAAATAAAAGTTAATTAAAGGCAATAAATCATTTGGATATCAGAGCAACGGAAGAGGATTAAAAAATCCAATCACTTGCTAATGTTGTTGTTTAAAATTTAATTACATTTTTGTTTTATTATTATAGACTACATACAAAACGAGACAAAAGAATTTCATTCTTTTAAATTCGCCTTTTCGTTTGAATAGAAATTGCTTAATCTTGATGTCATCAGTCACATCTTCTCAAGGGTTTAATAAAATCGTTTTTTTTTTTGACATTTGGGCCTCAAATTCAACAAAATCATAATTGACGATACCTTCCTCTTTTTTTTAAATAGATAAATAAATTATAATAACAACATGAAGATAAAAACAATACTTTCTATATATTTCATATATGGACGATGTTATGCATAAAGGAACCACGCGCCATTATGATCGAAATTGAGATAAAATCTTGTAGGGAAAAAGAAGATCAACCTTCTTATTTAAATCACAGCATTATTACTCTATCCACTTTTTTTTATAAAAGAAGAAAAAAAGTCATTGACATTGGTTTTGTTTACTATTGTATAAATAAAATGCCCATTATCTCAGATTTAGGTTAATGTCACTTGGTTCCCTTTATGCATAATAGGGTAAGAGAAAGTAAAAAGATCTATCCTTTAAATTTCATCAACAAATTTTATAAATAGTAGTGCTTTATAAATTTTAATATTCAAATATATAGTTTTAATTTTCGTTTTTATTAAATATCAACTTATGATCAAAAATATATAATTCTAAAATAAATAAACTTTTTTTTTTAGTGAGAAAACTTTGAATTGGAAATAGAAGACGTAGCACCCAAGGAATTAAATAAAAAACTTTTATTTAATTGTTAAATATCGACGTTTCGGCCGCAAATCACGACCTCCCTCAGGATATCAATTAATCGTCCTGAGTAAGGTCGTAGGTTGCGACCGACACGTCGACAATTAACAAATCACGACCTTCCTCAGGATATCAATTAATCGTTCTGAGTAAGGTCGTGAGTTGCGATCGACACGTCGACAATCAACAATTAAATAAAAGTTTTTGCTGCTAGGTCTCCTATATCCAATAAATTTTTTTAAATATTGCAGATGAAATACTATTTTTGAGGCAACACTTACTGCAGCTAAGCGTTCTGGTTGTCTAACCTCCCGACTCTATTCTCTAAAGAATTTCAAATGGACTGCCAACTACAAATCCAGAAGAAGCTGAATAATATAAAAAAATCTTTCTGATTCTATAGAAAACAATTGTCAAAGTTAGAAGAGAAGATATTAAAAATTTAAGTGTGAACAACATTTTGTTATTTGGTTGTTGAGTCGAGTGTGGGAGCGAACATAAAATGTTACTTAATAGATTTCGATTAATTCTCCACCCTTTCTTTTTTTTATATAGCAATAATTTTTTTTATTATTCACTCAAACGTTTCTTTGATAGGCCTATGTCATCTTTTATTTTCTTCACGATAAAATTTGTGATGCAAACTTCTTTTCTCTCTTTCACTCTCTTATGACAAGGTCCCCCGAATCCAAAAAAGTGGATTTCGCGACATTTTCTGTGTGTGTGTTGTCAGTCTGTCTGTGTTCAATTTTAAGCATGAAGGAATTGAACTACGAGGTTGGAATTTTATATTTAAGTTAGAAACCTTCCTGGACCGTGAAAATAATCTTTTAATCAAAATAGGCCAAAATGTACTAGTACTGGTACTTTACTGATGTAGTTTTTCAGTTTTTTTTGATTTTCTCAAAAAAACGATTTTGATTAAAATTCATAAATCATTTGAAATTCTCTTTAAAATCTATATTCTCATTTTGCCATTGAAATCTTTTAAAGACCACTTTACTCTTGTACTTCATAGGAAAGAGAAGAAATGGTTGCCATAGTAACAAAATTTAAATATTTTCCCATACTTATAAATTTTACATCTCGAATTCGAATGTACCGTACTGTCGGAACTAAATATATCTCGACACAAAAAATCTGGTGTGAACACAACTTTCGATTACCGAAGGTAAGAGAAAGTTGTGTGCTGTGCGACCAGTCACACCAGTTTTTTTAAATGAACGGTGGAAAGTTTTTTTGTTCCAATGACTTAAGTAACACATACTTACATATGAAAATGGATAATGAAAGTTCCATTATGCAGACTCTTAGTACTCATAAAGGTTCCTTTAGATTGAGGTTTGGGGTCAAAGTAGCACCTGCTCTATGGCAACGTTTTATAGATTCAATACTTCAGAATTTAGAGGGTGTAACAATGTTTTTTTGATGATATCCTTACGCTCTTTCTCTGAGACTCTTCGGCGTTTAACCCAAGTTTTGAAATACTAAAATTCAATAACTTAAGGGGGTTCAGGAGCGAAGTCTAAACGTACTTTAAAAAAAAACTAGACTATTATAAGGAATTTTTCAATGCGTTTTTTTTTAAATGAATTAAATTCATAAGAGATTATTGGGACATCGAGCTATAATTTTTTTAATGACTTATTAAAAAATTATCGTAATTAATTTTTTTGTTATCAAGCAAATACAAAAAAACAATCTGTCCCAATAATCTTTAATTTTTTTTTAATTTAAAAATGAATTTATTGTTATTATTAATCACATATTAATTAAGAAATTTTGTTCAGCATTCTTGCAATAGATGGCAGGCTAGTCTAACAGACGATATAGTATTAGCCTATATTTATATTTTTATGCTTTTATAAAAGATACATAATATATAATAACATTTATAAAGTATTTATTGTTAAAAGATCAATGAAACTCAACCAAATGCATTAAATATTATTAGCTACCATTCTGACATCTCTTGGCAAATTTTTGAATTATTTGATTTTTGGGCATACTTTTTCTGACAGACTACGCCATCTTATCGGAAAAGAAACATGCGTAACCACTTCGCTCCCGAGCCCCCTTAAGACTTTATCAGGAAAAATGATGCAGAATTTTTTCAGAATCGTATAATATATCTTGGTCACATAATTGAGGGCTTCATTAGACAAAAGAAAAGGTAGAGGCTATTTCGCAGACCAGACCAACCGGGAAACTTTTCTGAAATGAGAACCTTTCTAGGGCTAGCCAATTATTATAATAAATTCATCACAATTTATTACTTTTTATTTTATTTATTGGCATTATAATAATTCTACAATATTTACCTCACACAAACATTCTTAGAGGTGAGGGTCTGCAAAAGGATCAATAGATTGCGGATAACCTTGAGAATTTTTTTTTTCAAATATAATAAAATAATTCTCTGCTACTCTGTATTCTTTCTTTCTTTCTTTTTTCTATCCTTTTAAAAAGCTTTTTCAGTGAATTAAAGTCAGAGAATGTAATAAACTCTTCTTCTTATCTTTTTACCATTTGGATGACACCATTGCGTAGATTTGAAAAGCAATTGTATCCAGTTGTCGATTGATATTTTTTATAAAGGCTATTTTAAATTCCTTTTAAAGGTTCTTATGTGAGAATTATTATGGACCCTGTTATGCATTAGTGTGTCAAACACCAAAAAAAAAATTCAAGTGAGTTAAGCACGAAATATATTTTTTCAAATACTTTAATTAATAGTACTTTTTTATGAAATATGTCCTAAAAAAATTTATATTTAATGTTACTTGGACAATTGACAAGAAAAATTATATATAATCCAATGTAAACTCAAAAAACTTTATTGTTGATTTTCTCAAAACTCGTTTTTGGTCTTTGACACACCATTTGCATAACGGGGTTCATATAACACTCAAATTGTTCTTTTACCGAAACCAACTTTGCAAAAAAAATAAACTGTATACATATAGGCTATAACAGGGGTGGCCAAAACGTTAATTTCCAATTAGACTAATTGGGGTGAATTTTTTGATGAGTGCCAAATTCCTATCCTTCTGACAAGAATAATAATAGCAAAGGGGTCTAGACTAAAGAGGCAATGATTCGATCTATTTATATACAAGTATTAAATATAATTTATGTTTTTACGTATGAGCCCGAAATAAAGATTTTTTTTGCCTAGTGCTTAAAAGAGTTTAAATTCGCCCCTGAGAAAGGCCTACAGAACAATTTTATTCGTGCTCAATTTACAAATGTTTTTATCTTTTATATGATTACTTAATTATAATTTGTTCATCATGCAGGAATGTAAACTAGAAATGTTAATTAAAAGAACATCTTGATTTATTTGCATAGGCGTACTATTATAATGGCCTATTATGGTAAGTTATTATTAATTATTGGTATTAAAACAACTTGATATTGAATTGATATTCATATTATTTTTAATTTATGTGCAAATTACTGAGTTTTTATTTTTTCTCTTATCTATGTATACTAACTAACCACTCCGTTCGCCTTCGTCGGAGATTGCGCCTAGTCAAGGGGAACATCGCACTCCTGGGGCTCCTATCCTTTCCAGCTGGCTCAGAGACTCCCTGCGGCGAGGATCTTCCTCTTTTTCTTAATCTTTTATTAAATTTTTCAACTCACCTATGTTAAGGCTGTTTCGAACATTAAAGCACTTTGTTAGATTAAATGCTAATTTTTTACTATGTTGGCTTATTAATCACTATCACATACGTTTAAAATAAAATTTTTGAAGCTGATCTGACGCAGGGTTATCGTGTAATTAATTATTAAAAATTGAAATTTAACATGTAGTCTATGGAGAATATCGAAACGCACACATATCGAATTATTAACCACTCCTGCAGGTAAAAATAAAAACTTACATTTTTTATAAATTCACTTCAGAGGAATACGTTAAACATAAAATCAAAAGTTCCCTGCGAATTTAAGGAATATTTTAACAAGAAAGTCAAAATAATTCTCCAAAATGACAGTCTAACCAATATTTAAAAATAAGGAAGTCACGAGACTCAGACCAGTCTGGCAACGTCACGTAAAATATTACTCTTTTCTCGCTGTCACATTTTTTTTTCATTTTACGATATTTTTTCTCGCAAATCGTCCCTTGTGTTTAAAACTGATTTGAATTAATCATTTGTAATATATTAAATAAAATAAAATTTGTTAGATTAAATGCTAATTTAATTTAATTTTAAGATTTAAAATAAACATCTGATAAATGTAATGTTGCCAGATCTATATTACGTGAAAAACTGTTCAAGTCAAAAGACATTCATTTAGTATTTTTTGGGTAAATAAATTATTAACTTAATACAATTATAAACTATGATAAGTCACGACTAAATTATAATAATAATTATTATTATTATATAAGTTATACCTTAAAAAAAAATATCTATGTTAGAATAATTTTATTTTGTTTTACATATTTTGTAAATTCCTATCTATATTTTCCTACCAGGATCAAAGAAAAAATTGATTAGAGGCCAATTCAATTGAATTTTGAGAGATTATTTTATTGTTATTATAATTAGTTGCAAACTTTGCCTTGGGTGAATCATCTGCCTTCTATTTTCTATTTATATATACCGGTATAAGTATTAAAACATA
>JAKCPI010013984.1:0-28379 GCA_023213315.1 Euborellia annulipes
AAAATGCCCATTATCTCAGATTTAGGTTAATGTCACTTGGTTCCTTTATGCATAATAGGGTAAGAGAAAGTAAAAAGATCTATCCTTTAAATTTCATCAACAAATTTTATAAATAGTAGTGCTTTATAAATTTTTATTCAAATATATAGTTTTAATTCTCGTTTTTATTAAATATCAACTTATGATCAAAAATATATAATTCTAAAAAATAAATAAACTTTTTTTTAGTGATGAGAAAACTTTGAATTGGAAATAGAAGACGTAGCACCCAAGGAATTAAATAAAAAAAACTTTTATTTAATGGTTCAATATCGACGTTTCGGTCGGTAAATCACGACCTCCCTCAGGATATCAATTAATCGTCCTGAGTAAGGTCGTAGGTTGTGACCGACACGTCGACAATGAACAAATCACGACCTTCCTCAGGATATCAATTAATCGTTCTGAGTAAGGTCGTGAGTTGCGACCGACACGTCGACAATCAACAATTAAATAAAAGTTTTTGCTGCTAGGTCTCCTATATCCAATAAATTTTTTTAAATATTGCAGATGAAATACTATTTTTGAGGCAACACTTACTGCAGCTAAGCGTTCTGGTTGTCTAACCTCCCGACTCTATTCTCTAAAGAATTTCAAATGGACTGCCAACTACAAATCCAGAAGAAGCTGAATAATATAAAAAAATATTTCTGATTCTATAGAAAACAATTGTCAAAGTTAGAAGAGAAGATATTAAAAATTTAAGTGTGAACAACATTTTGTTATTTGGTTGTTGAGTCGAGTGTGGGAGCGAACATAAAATGTTACTTAATAGATTTCGATTAATTCTCCACCCTTTCTTTTTTTTATATAGCAATAATTTTTTTTATTATTCACTCAAACGTTTCTTTGATAGGCCTATGTCATCTTTTATTTTCTTCACGATAAAATTTGTGAAGCAAACTTCTTTTTCTCTCTTTCACTCTCTTATGACAAGGTCCCCCGAATCCAAAAAAGTGGATTTCGCGACATTTTCTGTGTGTGTGTTGTCAGTCTGTCTGTGTTCAATTTTAAGCATGAAGGAATTGAACTACGAGGTTGGAATTTTATATTTAAGTTAGAAACCTTCCTGGACCGTGAAAATAATCTTTTAATCAAAATAGGCCAAAATGTACTAGTACTGGTACTTTACTGATGTAGTTTTTCAGTTTTTTTTGATTTTCTCAAAAAAACGATTTTGATTAAAATTCATAAATCATTTTAAATTCTCTTTAAAATCTATATTCTCATTTTGCCATTGAAATCTTTTAAAGACCACTTTACTCTTGTACTTCATAGGAAAGAGAAGAAATGGTTGCCATAGTAACAAAATTTAAATATTTTCCCATACTTATAAATTTTACATCTCGAATTCGAATGTACCGTACTGTCGGAACTAAATATATCTCGACACAAAAATCTGGTGTGAACACAACTTTCGATTACCGAAGGTAAGAGAAAGTTGTGTGCTGTGCGACCAGTCACACCAGTTTTTTTTTAAATGAACGGTGGAAAGTTTTTTTGTTCCAATGACTTAAGTAACACATACTTACATATGAAAATGGATAATGAAAGTTCCATTATGCAGACTCTTAGTACTCATAAAGGTTCCTTTAGATTGAGGTTTGGGGTCAAAGTAGCACCTGCTCTATGACAACGTTTTATAGATTCAATACTTCAGAATTTAGAGGGTGTAACAATGTTTTTTTGATGATATCCTTACGCTCTTTCTCTGAGACTCTTCGGCGTTTAACCCAAGTTTTTGAAATACTAAAATTCAATAACTTAAGAGGGTTCAGGAGCGAAGTCTAAACGTACTTTAAAAAAACTAGACTATTATAAGGAATTTTTCAATGCGTTTTTTTTAAATGAATTAAATTCATAAGAGATTATTGGGACATCGAGCTATAATTTTTTTAATGACTTATTAAAAAATTATCGTAATTAATTTTTTTTGTTATCAAGCAAATACAAAAAAACAATATGTCCCAATAATCTTTAATTTTTTTTTAAATTTAAAAATGAATTTATTGTTATTATTAATCACATATTAATTAAGAAATTTTGTTCAGCATTCTTGCAATAGATGGCAGGCTAGTCTAACAGACGATATAGTATTAGCGTATATTTATATTTTTATGCTTTTATAAAAGATACATAATATATAATAACATTTTTAAGGTATTTATTGTTAAAAGATCAATGAAAATCAACCAAATGCATTAAATATTATTAGCTACCATTGTGACATCTCTTGTCAAATTTTTGAATTACTTGATTTTTGGGCATACTTTTTATTACACACAACGCCATCTTATCGGGAAAAACATGGGTAACCACTTCGCTCCCGATCCCCCTTAAGACTTTATCAGGAAAAATGCAAATTTTTTCAGAATCGTATACTATATCTTGGTCACATAATTGACGAAGAAGGCCTTCATTAGACAAAAGAAAAGGTAGAGGCTATTTTGCAGACAAGACAACCGAGAAACTTTTCTGAAATGAGAACCTTTCTAGGGCTAGCCAATTATTATAATAAATTCATCCCAATTTATTACCTTTTATTTTATTTATTAACATTATAATAATTCTACAATATTTACCCCACATAAACATTCTTAGAGGTGAGGGTCTGCAAAAGGATCAATAGATTGCGGATAACCTTGAGAATTTTTTTTTTTTTTTCAAATATAATAAAATAATTCTCTGCTACTCTGTATTCTTTCTTTCTTTCTTTTTTCTATCCTTTTAAAAAGCTTTTTCAGTGAATTAAAGTCAGAGAATGTAATAAACTCTTCTTCTTATCTTTTTACCATTTGGATGACACCATTGCGTAGATTTGAAAAGCAATTGTATCCAGTTGTCGATTGATATTTTTTATAAGGCTATTTTAAATTCCTTTTAAAGGTTCTTATGTGAGAATTATATGGACCCTGTTATGCATTAGTGTGTCAAGCACCAAAAAAAAATTCAAAATTGAGTTAAGCACGAAATATTGTTTCAAATGCTTTAATTAATAGTATTTTTTATGAAATATGTCCTAAAAAAATTTATATTTAATGTTACTTGGACAATTGACAAGAAAAATTATATATAATCCAATGTAAACAAAAAACTTTATTGTTGATTTTCTCAAAACTCGATGTTTGGTCTTTGACACACCATTGCATAACAGGGTTCATATAACACTCAAATTGTTCTTTTACCGAAACCAACTTTGCAAAAAAATAAACTGTATACATATAGGCTATAACAGGGGTGGCCAAAACGTTAATTTCCAATTAGACTAATTGGGGTGAATTTTTGATGAGTGCCAAATTCATATCCTTCTGACAAGAATAATAATAGCAAGGGGTCTAGACTAAAGAGGCAATGATTCGATCTATTTATATACAAGTATTAAATATAATTTATGTTTTTACGTATGAGCCCGAAATAAAGATTTTGCCTAGTGCCTAAAAGAGTTTAAATTCGCCCCTGAGAAAGGCCTACAGAACAATTTTATTCGTGCTCAATTTACAAATGTTTTTACCTTTTATATGATTACTTAATTATAATTTGTTCATCATGCCTTGAAATGTAAACTAGAAATGTTAATTAAAGAACATCTTGATTTATTTGCATAGGCGTACTATTATAATGGCCTATTATGTTAAGTTATTATTAATTATTGGTATTAAAATAACTTGATATTGAATTGATATTCATATTATTTTTAATTTATGCAAATTACTGAGTTTTTATTTTTCTCTTATCTATGTATACTAACTAACCACTCCGTTCGCCTTCGTCGGAGATTGCGCCTAGTCAGGGGAACATCGCACTCCTGGGGCTCCTATCCTTTCAGCTGGCTCAGAGACTCCCTGCGGCGGATCTTCCTCTTTTCTTAATCTTTTATTAAATTTTTCAACTCACTTATGTTAAGGCTGTTCGAACATTAAAGCACTTTGTTAGATTAAATGCTAATTTTTTAATATGTTATTAATCACTATCACATACGTTTAAAATAAAATTTTGAAGCTGATCTGACGCAGGGTTATCGTGTAATTAATTATTAAAAATTGAAATTTAACATGTAGTCTATGGGGAATATCGAAACGCACACATATCGAATTATATAACCACTCCTGCAGGTAAAAATAAAAACTTACATTTTATAAATTCACTTCAGAGGAATACGTTAAACATAAAATCAAAAGTTCCTGCCGAAGGCTTTTAAGGATATTTTAACAAGAAAGTCAAAATAATTCTCCAAAATGACAGTCGCCAATATTTAAAAATAAGGAAGTCACGAGACTCAGACCAGTCTGGCAACGTCGCATAAAATAATACTCTTTTCTCGCTGTCACATTTTTTTTTCCATTTTACGATATTTTTTCTCGCAAATCGTCCCTTGTGTTTAAACTGATTTGAATTAATCATTGTAATATATTAAATAAAATAAAATTTGTTAGATTAAATGCTAATTTAATTTAATTTTAAGATTTAAAATAAACATCTGATAAATGCAATGTTGCCAGATCTATATTACGTGAAAAACTGTTCAAGTCAAAAGACATTCATTTAGTATTTTGGGTAAATAAATTATTAACTTAATACAATTATAAACTATGATAGGTCACGACTAAATTATAATAATAATTATTATTATTATATAAGTTATACCTTAAAAAAATATGTTAGAATAATTTTATTTTGTTTTACATATTTTGTAAATTCCTATCTATATTTTCCTACCAGGATCAAAGAAAAAATTGATTAGAGGCCAATTCAATTGAATTTTGAGAGATTATTTTATTGTTATTATAATTAGTTGCAAACTTTGCCTTGGGTGAATCATCTGCCTTCTATTTTCTATTTATATATACCGGTATAAGTATTAAAACATATCTTTTTAAATACAATTATTAGAGCTCTCTTAAGGGAATAAGGGATAATAATACGTTCCTTGATGAAATAATTCTCTTATTTATATAACATCTGAGAGCCATTTGAAAGAGAAATTAGACAACTTTCAATAGACATATAATAAACTATTGTTAATAAATAGCTGGCTGCCCCGGGTGTGGGTAGTAGGTAGCGTGCCTACCTCCTATACCAAACGTCGCGGGTTCGGACCCAGGCAGTCCGATGATTTTATTTAAGCCATCTGGATACCAGATGGCTTAAATAGAAATGCCTGAACCCACAATAAATATTTTCAATACAACGGTTATCGTCTAAAGTCTTAAATGGCCTAAGTTGCCGAAAAGACTGTGTGAATGTGTGTGTGAGTGTGAGTGTGAATGAGAAAAAGTGTGAATGTTTTTCTTAAAAAAAAAAAAAAATAGCTGGCTATTGAATAATAAATAGCACTTATAGCTATAAATTTAAACCCTCATGCCTTTAATTGTATCTGACTGTTATGAAATTCATTTCAATCATTTTTACTTTCACTTACCTATAAGTTAGGCACCCCCCTCTAGGGCATGAAAATAATCTTTTTTTTTTCTCAAAATTCGCTCCAACGATTTTGATTAAAATTCAAAAATCAATTATTTTTTAGATGCTTTTTTCCCATACTTATAAATTTTACATCTTGAATTCTAATATATCGTCGAAAACTAAATATATGTCGACACGAAAAATCTGGTGTGACAAGCACAGAACACATCTTTCGATTACCGAAGGTAGTTGTGTACTGTGAGACATTCACACCAGATTTTTTTTTATTTGGATGAGGATAAATTTTGTATTAAAAAACTCAATGGTTTGATTGGGAAATATTTCCCGTTACCCAGGTTTATGAGAAGACTGCTGATTAATTTTTACTTTCTCTTACCTTATATAAGAAATATATAGAGAGAAAGTATTCGATTCATGTCAAAAATTCGGTGGAGATTTTTTTTTGCTTCAAACGGGACTAGAACCTGAGTTATGTTGCAACTTCAGATTCTTAATTTACTTAGTGAATGAAAACTTTGTTGAAAAAGTATATTTATATACTTATTTATTCTGACTTTTTATATGCGGAATAAAATAAAAATAATTCTATTATACTGCAGTGTTGATATAAAAGAAATTTTTATACCAGTCAGTCTACAACGAAAAAATCCTTAAATTATGAAAATAATCGCATTATTTTTCATTATATACGCGTAGATCAAAAAAAGCAAAAAATAAGTGAACTCTTTTTTAAACTTGTTTCAGGTCTTTGTTTTGTTTGGCATCTAAGGCCCCTCAGACTCTATTTATTTCAACTGATTGGTAATAAGTGAACTCAGAACTTTAAAGTTTGCCTTCCAAATGAGCCGTCTTTCTAAGTCGCTCCCTTTTCGGGTCCCCTCAGTCCAAGTTATGACTAATTAACCAAAGGCTGAAGCTTAATAAAGTTTTTAACGAGAATAACAATTTTAATTAAATAAAGAAATAGTGAAATATTTTTATTAATGTGAAAATGATAAATATGAAAGGATAATAACCATGGCAGACATAAAATATTTGACTGCAAGATATGCAACCAACCCAAACACCAAATGCAATGATATATAGATATTAATCCTGAGACTGTCCAAAGTAGATGGAGTTTTTCATTAGTTGTTCCAGAAAAAATCCAATTGCTAATTTCAAAAGAGATTCATACCCTGGACAGACGTAATTTCGCTCTATAAAAAACACATACAAGAAGAATGGGGCAACTTCTGGAACACAACTAGTGTATTTAAAGGTGCAAGTCTGTTTAATCTTAAGCCCAAACCTGGTCCCGCATGGTTCTCAAAATTGGATTTGAAAAGACCGGCCATATGTCTATATAATCGTATGAGAGTGAACCACACAAAAGCGGACGCACACCTACACAGAATTCAAATTAAGAATTCCCCCTATTGTTCTTGTGGTCCGCATATTGCTTCCCCTGAGCACTTATTAATATATTGTAAAAACTATGATCATGAGCTGCTTAAAAAATTGATAGAACCCCATTTTAGAAGCCCTACTCTAGACTTCAACAAACTGCTGACTACGAAGGAGGAGAGTATTATTATCAATGCTGTACTAGAGTTTTGTAATACCCAAAAAATCAATCTATAAAACACACAGTATATTTTATTTGGTTTTGATATTATTGACTTTATTTTGTATACCTTATTGTCTTATTTCTAGTCATTTTTACAATGTATTTTGGATGCTGTTTTTTATATATGTATTTTTATGTATGTAATCTCTTTGAGTCCGATGGCGAGAGCTAAAGGGGCAAAATAAAAAAAAAAAAAAAAAAAAGAGATTCAACAATTAATTTTTTTTTTTTTTAAACATTCCCACTTTTCTCATTCACACTCACAATTTGGTATCCAAATGCCTTAAATAAAATCATCGGACTGCCTGGGGTCCGAACCCGCGACGTTCGGTATAGAAGGTAGACACGCTACCAACTACTCCAAGCCCCGTGGGCAATTAATTAATTTAAAACAGCCCATTTGAATTGTATTGTTGATAAAAGGGAAGTTAAGAGGTATTGTCTACCTACAACCAAGGGCGAATCCAAAGGTGTTTCTCGGGGGGGGGGGGGGGGGAATCTGGAGTGACTGGTCGCACAGCACACTATTTTTTCTTACTTTCGGTAATTTAAAGGCGCATTCTGTACTTGTTTGCCAAAATATAAATACAAATCAAATTTTTAAGTGTTAATTTTTAAAATTTTACATTAAAAATAAATTTTTTTTTCGAAAAAAAAGTATTTTTTTCAAATCTTGGGGGGGAGGGTAATTACCCCTTTACCCCCATTCTGATTGCCTATCTTCTAAATTTGAAAAGCCAACCAAATATGATAAAAATTAATTAATTCTTGGTCTTGGTTCATATTTACAGAATTTATTTTATTTTATTCTATTTTATTTTAAGCTCTTAAAACATTTAAGATTTTTAAGTAAAAACTTCTCCAAATTGGCTTCGTAATTAGGTTATTAATAAAAAAATAGACATTGGCCAATACAATATTCACCTCAATTACATTTATTAATTGCAAATATTTCGATATTAATATAATAATATCATCATCAATGCATTAAAATGTCCAGGTGAAAAATTTTTTTTATCACTTTTTTACAATTTTTTGTCAACATTTTGAATTTTTTGTTTTTCACCTGGTCATTTTAATGCACTGATGATGATATTATTATATTAATATCGAAATATTTGCAATTAATAAATGTAATTGAGGTGAATTTTGTATTGGCCAATGTCTATTGTTTTATTAATAATCTAAATTTAAGATTTTTAATTTAGATATGCCTATTACTTATTTACTAGTAGGAAATTTATCTTCCTTCTCGGGATCAAGAGTGTATGGCCCTGCCTAACAATACGAAATACAATAGCGGCTTCTCTATAACGCCGCCCAAATCTGCCGCTTTTCTCCATGGAGCTGTTTCAATTATAATTCTAAATAGAATCTTCATCTCTAGAGATGTTGTCAATATTTTTATCATCATCAGGCCATTTAGGCTTCAGCTATAGTCTATGTATTTAAATTAATTGATTAAGATGAGACAAGGGACAAGGGCTTGTCAATATTGATAGCTTCGAGAACCCAGGGAAGGAGATCCAGTTTGATTAAAATATATTTAAGCCCTAAATAAATATTTGTATAGCCAATATTACTATAATTGCCTGTGCTAAAAAAAAAAAATAATCTTCCTTAAAAACTAATTTCCCTGATATTATATATATTATCCAATTTTCTAATATATTTCCTCTCTGATATGATAACTTTAATAATAGTTTTATTAATGCAAAATTTCTTATTCAAATTCCACGTGAGATGATAAACTTTTATGAGAAAATGTAAGAGAGGTTTTTTTTTTTTTTATAGGAAAAGGGCTTTAAGCCACCAAAATAGGTGAGCAAATTTTTAATGGATATAAAAGTTATAATAAATACTGTAAATGGATGGGAAGTAATTAATTTTTGATATGTGGAATTTCCCAAAGGAGATACTTTGTAATTACTCTTTGCTAATGCTGATTTCTGCTTGTAATTAACTTTTAAATCAACAGAATTGATAAAAACAAAAATATAAATAAATACCGGAATGACTTTTACTTTCCCGTCAATATTTAAAGGAAAATCGGAAAAAATCTAGTCTTCCAGTTTTTTTATAGACCTATTTCACCAATCATGATTTTCTCAGCTTCCACTGGATTAAATCTTTTGAAATTAAGCCTTATTAATTAAACTAGGTAGAGCTTTGTTTGAAAAAAAAAATGGAATTTTCAGCGCTCAAATAGACAGGAAATAAGCCAGTCAGTATATTGTTTAAGATAGCAAATTTGTCGAGTTTGTGTTTTTAATCCTTGACTTTATCAAATATCGTAACACTCAATTGAATAGAATATAATTTATTTTCAAGCCCTCGGGGCATGGCGTAGAGGTTAGCGTGCTAACCTCATATACCAAACGTCGCGGGTTCGGACCCCAGGCAGTCCGATGATTTTATTTAAGCCAATTGGATACCAAATGGCTTAAATAAGAATGCCTGGACCCCTATATGTATATTTATCAATAACGGTTATCATCTAAAGTCTTAAATGGCCTGAGTTGCCGAAAAGACTGTGTGAATGTGTGTGTGAGTGTGAGTGTAAATGAGAAAAAAGTGAATGTTTAAAAAAAAAAAAAAAAAAAAAAAAAATTTATTTTCAAAAAACGAAAAAAAAAAAATTGGGTATAAGGTGATTAAGAAACGTCATTGACAAGGAGAAATTCTTTGACATATTATTAAACTTTAAGTAGGGCTGGACGGTAAACCGGTTTACCGGTAAAAACCGGTAAAAATTTTTTACCGAAAACGCGGTAACGAACCTCTAATTCTTTTTCTCGCAAGTCG
This sequence comes from Euborellia annulipes, assembly GCA_023213315.1. NCBI lineage: Eukaryota > Metazoa > Arthropoda > Insecta > Dermaptera > Anisolabididae > Euborellia > Euborellia annulipes. The sequence continues at coordinate 9,878 of JAKCPI010013984.1, forward strand.
GTAAAAACTTATTTTTCTCGGACGGTAAAAAATTTTGGTTCCGCGAAAAACAAAAATGTTCCGCGGCGGCAAACTTTGGTTCCGCGGGCGGCAAAAAATTGGCGTCTCTAAAAAAAAGGTAAAATATTTTTTCAGGCGGGGAAAAATTTTGGTTCGGCGGAAAAAAAATGTGCCGCGGCGGCAAAAAAATTGGCGTCTCTAAAAAAAAAGGTAAAATATTTTTTTCGGACGGGAAAAAATTTTGGTTCCGCGAAAAAAAAAATGTTCCGCGGCGGCAAACTTTGGTTCCGCGGGCGGTAAAAAAATTTTTACCCGACTTTTGAGAAAAAACCGGTTTTTTACCGACTTTCGAGAAAAACCGGTTTTTTTCATTATCGAGGTCGGTAATGAAAATCCATTACCGTCCAGCCCTAACTTTAAGACTATGAGAGTTAAGTCTGACGTTTCGGCCGAAAGGGGCCGTAACTTCAGCCCGGGAGCGGATACAGAGGATTTTCTCGGAGGTTGGGGGGGGGGGACATAATCTGGTGTGACTGATCGCATAGCACACAATTTTTCCTTAATTTCAGTAATTTAAAGGTGCTATACTTGTTTACCAAAATATATAGACAAATCAAATTTTTAAGTATTAATTTTTAAAATTTTATACAATTATGCCTATTTATTTTAATTATGATCAATCACTTCATTTATATTAAAAACATTCCTATTAATATTAAATTTTTAATTTTAGGAAATCAATATAATTTTTGAAATAAAAAAAAAACTTATAGGTATAATATGTAAATCAGCGTTTTTCAAACTGAGGCGCGCCTCCCTAGGGAGGCGCAGACTAATATTAGGGGAGACGCGAATATTAGCCATATGGAGCAATTTTCTTAAGTATTGCTAAAGTCTTATAAATAAAATAATAAATAAGATAATATTTTGTATTAATACATTTTTTAAGGGAGGCGGTAGTAACATAAAGTTTGGAAACCACTGATGTAAATAACATTTCTATTCTCACACTGCAGTTTTTAATTCTCTTTCGTTATAAACGTCCAAAGATAAAAATAGATATCACACCCTACTACCCTCCCGTATACAGAATATGCCTCCATCGGATTATCACCTATTTTTTATCTTTCTACAAACATGTGCTTGGCAAACAATATTATAAAAACGGAGGGGATATCCTAGATTGGCAAGGCCAGAGGGAGAATAAATAAAAATCTGGTGTGACTGGCGCACAGCACACAACTTTCTCTTACCTTCGGTAATCGAAAGTTGTGTTCTGTGCTTGTCACACCAGATTTTTTGTGTCGAAATATATTTAGTTTCCTCCAATATATTAGAAATTTAAGATGTCAAAATTATAAACATGGCAAAATATTTATATTTTGTTACCATGGCAACCATTTCTCCTATCTTCCCTATGAAATACAAGAGTAAAGTGTGCTTCAAACAATTTTGAGGGCAAGACGAGAATATACATTTGAAAGAGCATCTAAAAAATAATTGATTTTTGAATTTTAATCAAAATCGTTAGAGCGAATTTTGAGAAAATCGAAAAAAACTGAAAAAGTACATCAGTAAAGTACTAGTACTCTTTGGCCAATTTTGATTAAAAGCTTATTTTTCCGGTCCCGGGAGGTATTTAACTTAAATATAAAATTTCATCCTCCTAGCTCAATTCCTTCATGCTTAAAATTGAACACACACACACACACACACACACACACAGACACACACACAGACAGACCATGTCGCGAAAACCACTTTTTTGGATTCAGGGGACCTCAAAACGTGAAGATCCATCAAAATCTCGACATCGAATTTTTGACATGAATCCAATACTTTCTCTCTCTATATATATTACATATATACATAGGTAAGAGAAAGTAAAAACTGGGGGCATCGGCAATGGTAGCATAGGATGGATACCTTGAGCTAGCACAAATCATTAGTTGAACTGTACTAATTTTTTAAGTTTCCTGCCATGACCTGGGCCTTAGTATAGAGGTAGAAGTTTTACTTCATCTTCTAAAGGCCAATGATTTTCTTCCTGTCTAGATAAAAATTTATTTAAATTGTTGCCAATAGGGCTGCGTCTGAATGCGCGAAATACTCAAAAGAATAAACCTAAAATAATAATACTAGTCTTAATGTTTTTGCAATTAAATGAAATTCGCAGACGTTAATTGATTAAATAATCTTCCAATAGCGAATTGCTTTTCATGACGTATTTCTATATAAAAAAAAAATTCTTCTCTCGATTGTATATAAATGAAATTTCCAATTTAATTGCACCATTCGCACCCCCATCATCTCTCTCTCTCTCTCTTCATTTAATTTAATCTTTTTCAAATTAAATGATTTTGAAAGTTCAAGTATGTGTTTTAAGGCAAAAGAAAGAGGGCGGGATCTTTTCAAGATGTCTTTTAAAGGGAGTGAAAAAAGAAACAGAATAAAAACAATAAAATACTACCAGACAATTTTTTTTTTTCTTTTTTATTTGACAAAATATCTGTCAGATTAATTGAAATAGAGTCTACATTTAGGGTTGCCACTCGTACTTTATAATAAAGTATTGTCCATTATTTCGGATAATTATACTCTATACTTTACCTAGAACAATAATGTACTCAAAAATAATTTATTTCCCATGATTTGATTTTTCCGAGATTCAAAAAAGTTTGGTCGTAAGCATTTTTGCATAAAACGCAATTTTCTACTGCACAAAAATGGCAGCAAATATTTAATGACGAAAGAAACAAAGCAAATCTCTGAACCTTATAACTAGGGCTCGGATTTATAGGCACTAAAAATCTTTAAAACAGGCAGGCAACTAAGCACTAAAAATTATTAAAATAGGCATTTAAAAGGCATTATTTAAGAAATAATATAAAAAAATTTAAAAGATGTCTTATTTTTGGAAACAAAGATAAAACAATTACCTCCTTTGCACAGAGATGGCTGAATAAGAGCGGAGGGGACGAAGCTTAACTGGGGCGCCGTTTTTCGTTCGACGTTTTTTTTTTTGTAGTCGAATCTAGTTCGATTTTTTTTTTGTAATTTTTCTCCGGATTTGTGATATAAAATGAATTTATTATGAAATTTCAAAAAAAAGCCTAAAGTGGCTATTTGAACATAAAATAGGCACTAAAAAAGGCATTTATAGATGAAATAGGCACTAAAACCCAAAATCGGCCAAAATAGGCATTATAGGTACTAACAAATGCCTCTTATCTTATTCAGAATTTCATGAAACGTATACATATCATATTGGCCTAAATTTTAAGCCATAAATTAAAAAAAAGCAAATAGGGCGAAATCCGAGCCCTATAAGTTATAACAAATGAATTTCTTATTTACTTAAATATAGACTGCATTCATTCAGCAATTGTTTAGCAATGATAATAATTTGATAAAACTTGCGAAAAGCAATAAACAATATGTTTTTAAGGGGGGACCGGGAGGGAAGGTGTTACGCATGTTTTTCCCGATAAGAGGGCGTAGTGTGTCATAAAAAGTATGCCCAAAAAATCAATTCAAAAATTTGCCAAGAGATGTCAGAATGGTAGCTAATAATATTTAATGCATTTGATTGATTTTCATTGATCTTTTAACAATAAATACTTTATAAATAAACCGGTTCAGAGTAGGACAACCAAGAAAAAAGTGCCGAACCCGCGACGTTCGGTATAGAAGGTAGGCATGCTACCAACTAGACCAAGATGTAATTTGCAAGATTCTTAGATGTAATTTTTTAGTTTTCAATGAAAAAATAGTTTATGTATTTTTTAAATATTATTAAAAAGGAATGGATGAGATCTTTAAAAAAAAAAAAAAAAAAAAAAAACTAAATATAAAAAGGTATATTCTATTCTCCTGGTTGCGCCATTGGGTCAGAAAAATAAAAACTGTACCAATAGGCATGTAGTAGAGTGAGCTTGGACTTTTTTTTACAGCCATTCGAGAGACGAATATTTTTTTAATTTTATAAAACGCATGACACGCGCATTTGTTATGAGTTTTTTCCTCTTTCAACTTCATTTTGATTATTACTAATAAATTTCATTTAAAAATACCATTTGAAAAGAATCATATTACATGTGCAAAAAGAAAATAACATAAACAGAAAATGAACTCATTCGCGCTCGTAAAATATGCTTTAAAGTATAATAATATATTAATAATATAAATGAGTGTGCGAATTGTGTTTATTGCTATAAACTAAAAAAGCAAATTATTTTGGTAATAAAGAATGGGAAAGAAATAAAACTGATGTGGTCAGACTTAATATTTTTCTTCTTTCCTTCTCTCAGTTGAATAGAATTGATTAAATTAAAAAAACAAAAATATTTGGGGTGACTGGTCGCACAGCACACAACTTTCTCTTACCTTCGGTAATTGAAAGTTGTGTTCTCTGCTTGTCACACGAGATTTTTTGTGTGGACATATACATTTTAAAGAGCATCGAAGAAATAATTTATTTATGAATAGGGCTCGGATTTTGCATATTATGCATGTTTTGTTTCTTAATCGCTATTCTTCATTTTTTTTTTTTATCTGGCCGTTTTAGGGTATCAGAACCTACCCAGAGAAATTTTATTTTGCCTATAAATGCATAAAAATGACAACAATATGGTGGATCCTACCCAGTAGCGTAACCAGGCGGGGGCGAAGGGGGGCGCTCGCCTCCTCCGCCCCAGGCGCATCAAGCCTTTGGCGCCCCTCGATAGGCGCCCTAGGGCATCTAAGATATAGCCTAAGAATGGTGATTTTATCATATTCTTCCCATAGATTGTCCAAAAAATTGATAGTTTTCTTTTAAATTATATTACAACTTAAGAAACAGCGCCCTAGTTGAGCTTCGCCCCCTCCGCCCTCAAAGGCTAGTTACGCCGCTGATCCTACCCTCATGGCCAGACTCTGTTAATACAGTGACTATAAAATATATAATTTGACAATGCACCCTTGCGGTCAATTGGCCAACTACATAGAAAGCTGTCATTTTCGCTGGCCCAATTGTTTTGTATCTATCTATATATCTTAAAAGTAGGGAATAGTTAACGCTAATTTTAACGCCCAAAGCATCGTTTAATAACGGAGTTTTAGATATTTATAGAACTGTTTTCTTGCAATCCGGCCTAAGAATATTAACCCCTACTTAAAAGCTAATCATTTGACTCGAGAGGAGTTTTTATCAATTTTACAACTTACAAAAAAATATTCGCGCGTGCTCAATATCATCATCTTGATCAAGTTAATATCTAAGATTTTCCTCGCTCTTTCTCTATTCACAGCAAAGATTAAATTAATTAGATAGCTATAGTAAAAGCAAGTGAGAGAGAGAGAGAGAGAGAGGGTACCAATTATTATAATGATCCAGGAAATCCATTCCAGCTTCCGTAACAACCCAATCAGGCATTTGAATATCCCTAAGGAATTTAATAGCAACAAGGAGCAACACCATTACAAAAGTTATTAGCTTATGTAAGCTCTTTAATGAATTTAATCTTTTTTTTCTGTTACATTTAATTTCTTTTTGATTAAATTTTTGCGTCAATGGCCTCTAAATGGCGATGATGGTTATTGGTTGTTGAAGGTTAACGATCGATATTCGAAGTCTTGGGGTGGTTTATTTTACGGTCGGAAAAATTTGAAAATAGAAGCCAATTCAATGGTATATAGCTTACAGGTAGAAAATAAAAAAAATACTGGCGCACAGCACACAACTTTCTCTTACCTTCGGTAATCGAAAGTTGTGTTCTGTGCTTGTCACACCAGATTTTTGTGTCGTCATATATTTAGTTCCTGACAGTACGGAACATTTGAATTCAGATGTAAAATTTATAAGTATGGGAAAATATTTTGAGCCTATTTTGAGTGTGATGTCCACATCACATTCAAAATAGGCTATTTAATTCAGGACAAACTTATTACTTTTGGGCTGGCGACCTAGAATAAAGCCAGTTCCCCCGCCGCGAAAGCGAGGAGGTCCTGGTTCGACTCCAGGGGGGCAATTTTGCCCAATCATAAGCACAAACACATTGTTATCTTAAACGTTATAATGACTCGCTAATGGACAGTCTATTTGATCGAAAAAATTACATCTTTTTCAAACAAAGCTCTACCTAGTTAATACTTATTAGAGCATTCAAGTTGAACTAAAAATTTTGACAAAATCTTTTGCCCATCGTCATTTAGAGATTAAAATATCCATTAGTGATATCCGGTGTCGTTAATTCAAAACATATGTCATTTTAGATTTTACTATTCATGCTCTTAATAAATAGATAAATAGATAGATAGATAAAGCCACCTGAAAGAGATCAAATTACAACATTTATTATTATTACGTTATATTATGATTGCTTAAACTAAACAGTGCGATTAATTAAACCAGATGTTTAGTTTCATAGGATATTTTCTATAATTTTATTTGATTAACGATTTAAATTATAATAATATAGACTACTAATATCCTTTGGCATTTAATATTAATAATCGCTTTGTTTATTATGTGTAATATTTATTTTCGTTGAGTTGATAGATGCATAATTAATTAAATTTTCCTTCATTTAATTTTTATTAAACGCAATAATAAATAAATTATCGGATGATAAACACAGGTAGAAAGCCATGGTACAAATTTGTCTTTGTTTTATATATAAAGTCAAAAATAAGGTGTCAAAAATCGACTCAAAATAAAAAAAAAAAAACTTTTTTGTAATTACCTCAAAGGTTTTCCATTTTCGTAATAGTAAAATTAGTTTGCCTAACTGTTAGGCGAAAACTTTTAACTTATCGTTAAAACCTTTATAGTTAACAACACTAAAATTTAATTGATAGGGGTAATATATTTTTAGTATTCTAAATGGCAAATAAATCTCATGGTCCAAGGGTCAGTGATTTGCTCCCGTCCTGAGCGATAAAATGTGTTTAAAATATATTAACTACTAATTAATTTAAATATATAAATATTGATGGATAAATAGTATCTTAATAATTAAGTTGACACATGTAGAGGAGCACTGAAGGGGGTATTGTGGAAAAAAAAAAATCTGGTGTGACTAGTCGCACAGCACACAACTTTCTCTTACCCTTCGACAAAAGAAAGTTGTGTACTGTGCTTGTCACACAAGATTTTTTGTGTCGACATATATTTAGTTTCCACCGATATATTGGAATTATTTATTTCCCATTAAGTACAAGAGAAAAGTGTGCTTCAAAAAATTTCAATGCCAAAATGAGAATATACATTTTAAAGAGCATCTAAAAAATAATTGATTTTACTTTCTCTTACCTCTATATATATGTTAATATATATAGAGAGAGAAGGTATTGGATTCATGTCAAAAATTCGATGTCGAAATTTTGATGGATATACACGTTTTGAGGTCCCCTGAATCTAAAAAAGTGGTTTTCGCGACATGGTGTCTGTCTGTCTGTCTGTCTGTGTGTGTGTCTGTGAACAAAATATCTCAATAACGGAAAGAGCTAGGAGGTTGAAATTTTATATTTAAGTTAGGCAACCCCATGGGACGTGACACGAAGCTTTTGAACAAAATCGACCAAAGAGTACTAGTACTTTACTGATGCACTTTTTCAGTTTTTTTCGATTTTCTCAAAATTCGCTCCAACGATTTTTTTTTTAATTCAAAAATCAATTATTTTTTAGATGCTCTTTAAAATGTATATTCTTATTTTGTGATTGAAATCTTCTGAAGGCCACTTTACTCTTGTACTCCATAGAAAAGATAGGAGAAATGGTTGCCATGGTAACAAAATATAAATATTTTGCCATACTTATAAATTTTACATCTTGAAAATCGAATGTACCCTACTATCGGAAACTAAATACATGTCGACACAAAAAATCTGGTGAGACAAGCACAGTACACAGCTTTCGATTACCGAAGGTAAGAGAAAGTTGTGTGCTGTGCGCCAGTCACACCAGATTTTTTAAATTTGAATCAAAATCAATGAACAAAATAATAAATACTCCGCCAAATTAGCTGCTACATTTGAATAATTTTCTACTGATTATTGGTACTCGTGATGTTATCATTTTGTTTTAATATTTTTCAGGATTTTTGCTTGAAACCAATCATTATTATTAGCTTGAAAGGTACTTTCTCCTCATGTATACCATCCGTGCCAAATTAGTTTCAATATTTTGCTTCGAAAATTTTGCCCCAAAAAAATGCTACATTTATGAAAAGAGGAAAAAACACATAAAATAAGAATAAAAATAGGTTTATAATGTAGTAGCAAATACATTATTTAATTTTAAATTTTATTTAAGGCCTTTTTCGGCATTGAATAGACTCCGTCTCTATTTATTTCAAAAGGATTGATAGCCAATTCAATTGAAATCAATTTTTGTTGCATGAGACGGGATGCGAACCCTTGATCTCTGATAGCAGAAGCCAACCCTCTACTTATGAGCCTAGGGCACGGTTAATTTATATGTAGCAGCTAATTTGGGACAAAATTTTCGAACCAAATTAGGACAGAAGCAAGGGCGGATCCAGGGGTGTTTCTAGGGGGGGGTAATCTGGTGTAATTGCTCGCACAGCACACTATTTTTTCTTAATTTCGGTAATTTAAAGGCGCATTCTGTACTACTTGTTTGCCAGAATATAAATAATAAATTTTACATTAAAAATAAATTTTTTTTCGAAAAAAGTATTTATTCAAATCTCGGGGGGGGGGTAATTACCCCCTTTACCCCCTCCCCTTGTATTCGCCCTTGGACGGAAGGAGTATTATTTTAACAATTACACTGATACTTTCTTTAGGAAAAGTATGTACCTTTATATTTCTCAAAGGGATATATAGATATCTGTGAAATGAGTTTTCTGGGAAAAAAAAAAAAAAAAAAAGGAAAGGCGAGGGGAGCAGAGGTTGGAGCGAGGCCTGCTTGAGGCGTGCAGCGCGGCTAGTAGTTTATAAAAAATAAAGAACAAAATAAAAGCGACTAGTAGATTTTTAAAGTGTATAATTTGTCAATTTATATTTATATAAAAAAAAAAATTTAACAAATGAATGGTGCCGTATTTAGAGATACTTTAAAACAATCGCTTTAATGTAATTGGGTGGAATTTGATCTTCTAAGAGGAGAAGGTAGCAAACCTTTTTGCTTTTCCGGGACTATAAACTTGGTTTCCTTTTCTCTCACTTTGGTTCCATTAAATTTTAAACTAATAAATATTTAATTTGTTTTGAAATTAGAGAATGAAAGAGTCTTTAGGAGCTTTAACGTCACGAATTAGAAGAGATTTTAAAGCAACTTATCAATCAAACACTCTCTTTCTTCATACATAAATATAGAAATTTAATTTACACTTTGTGAAATAATAATAAACAAACAAAACGAGCTAACTTAAATATAAAAAGAGATTGATTGAATTTTGTTTTCTTTCTCACCTTATCACTTAATTCTCATTTCTTTTTTTACTTTCTCTTATCTCTATATATGTTAATATATATAGAGAGAAAGTATTGGATTCATGTCAAAAATTCCATGTCGAGATATACACGTTTTGAGGTCCCATGAGTTCAAAAAATCTGGTGTGACAAGCACAGAACACAACTTTCAATTACCCAAAGTAAGAGAAAGTTGTGTGCTGTGCGACCAGTCACTCCAGATTTTTTTATTCAGTTATTTAACATTGCTTAATATGCATGTATGACTTGTTCTTTCGTGATGTGTATGCAAGATCTTTTCGTTTTTTTTTTTTTTTTTGTTATTCCTCTTGACGGATGTTCCTTCCCTCTTAAGTGGTTGTGTTGAGAGGTTTTTCTCACACTCTAGTGTTTTTCTTTTTTTTTTTTTAATAATATAATATGTATTCTGAGAGATACAAACAAATTCAATAAAATTGAAGCTTTGAGAACGAAAAAATAGGAACTTAAAAAAAGCAAAAAAAAAAGGAGGAAATTACCCAACTCGTCCCGTATAATATTTTTCCTAAAATAAGCAGGCAAAAAGAGACTCTGATCTATCAGATTTTTAATATCTTAAAAAAAAGGATAGGATAACATTTCTCCAGTTTATAAAGATGTTACATTTTTTTTTGTTTGATTATTTCTTAAGATATACCAAAGGACAAAGTTAGGAGACAATGGAACAAACTTGGAGTTTGTTCTTTGTTTCTTACTTTTTATTTTATAATATTAAAATATTCAAAGACGAAAAAGGTAATGAAGCCAACTTGCCAGATTCTACCCACACATACTACGTATCCATAGGCGCCGGAACTGGGGGGGGGGGGCAAGGGTACATACATGTCTTCTTTTATTTCATTTATTTTTAAAAATAATACATTTTTACTTTTTAAAATTTTAATTTTATTAAAATTGTGATTTTATTTAAAATTTTTAAAGCTTTATAGTAGATATGTTTTTGTTTTATACTATTTGAACATATTAAATTATTTTTATTTTCTTAAAAAAAATTTTTGCCCCCCCTGATTCAAATTGGTTCCGGCGCCCCTGTACGTATCAATATATTTTGGTCTTGAGAAAGGGTGTGAGTTGCACACGAAACGTTAATAGAAAATTCAATTTCACCATTGTATATTCTTTTTCCTTTTCTACACTAACTATTTTGATTGAAATAATAATGAATATTAAAATCTTCCATGGGATGTCCTGAAAGATAGGCAACCAAACTAACCAACTAATGAATTTTTTTTTTATTTATAGTCTATTTGTGCTGCTAAAACTTTACAATAACCTATACAATTTTATGAAAACAGATATAATATATTGCTGGGATTTTACGTTAAACACTTTGATTTTTTTGATTAAATGATCCAGAATCTTTTTTAGAGATTATATCGAATGGTTTGTTAAATCCCCCCTTAGAAATTACATGTTAGCATGCGTGCCCCGCTCTAGAAGCTGGTTCAATTAACCAAAATATTCATAAGTGAATTTGTTATTTGGGTTATCCATTTTCCAGAAAATAAAAGAAATTTATTTATGTACTCTACAAGGATAAATATTTACTGTAATTTTTTATCTTTACCTTTATTTAAAAACTGGATATCACATAAATGATCCCACCCCCTGCAGCTCTGAAAAGGCGCAGGTGCTTCTTTCAAATTTTAATAGAAACCAATCACGAGATATTAGAATAAGTCAAGTCAACGAACAAAAAATTTGTTTTCATTTTCATTTATTTGTTATTATCATTTGATTGATACCCTTATGAAAAAAAAGACTATCGAAATGTGAAAGGAAATTGTGGAATTTTCTTGTAGACACTTTAATTTAAGGTACCGGTACGTAGTCTATGTATAAAATTAATATTTCAAGATTTGACATTTAATTTATTCTGAAACTATTTGTGAATGGATGAAGGCGAATAAACGACGACTGGAATATATTCAGCCTAAATTAAAAAGTGACAGACTATAATCGTAGCTGACTTTATATTAAGAAAATATTTATCTATGCGAAATATTGAAATCCCCAACTGAACGGAGAAAAGGAGAAGTGTTTTAATGGAAGGGAAGCCTGGCATTAATTGGCCAAGGCACACGAACCCAACATTGCAATCTGGTAATAAATAAGGTCGCTTTATAAATAAGGTGACAGCTTCTTTAATTAGTCAGATTCAATATAATTGAATAGATCAATTTTGTTTATTTCACTGAAAAAAAAATAAGAATTTTCAATCATTTTTCATATACTTCGGTGATTTAATATTAATATACTCAGGATATGAAATAAAATTAATATAAAAGTTTATGAACAAATTACCAGCTTTTAAACTTAATCTCTTTTTCTTTGTGTGCCGCCAAATTTCGAAATTGTTAAAAGTGTACCGCGACAAGTTGAGAATCACTGGTCTAAACGTTCTCAAATAACTCGACTACCTCAAGGAATTTCTATTAATATTATTTTATAATTATTTTAAGGAAACTTGAATTTATTCTTTTAAAATTTATTTCACAAATCTAAATGTAACTATTTAAATATTTATGAAGTCATACTAATTAAATAATTTTTATAAAGTAATTCAACTAAAGAGCTATAAAAATTAAAATTAAAATTAACAATTTTTACCAAAATAATTAATTTTAAAATATACAAGAAATTTGTTAGGTTGGCAACAAATTGAACATTCTCATATACTATTCATAAACAGTTTATGTTTTTGTTGTTGAAGGGGGAGCCTATATAACGAGCATACAATAAGTTGATGAAGTTTTTATATCATTTTTTAAACAATGTAGGTAATTATTTTTACAAGTGCCTATCAGATTAAGGGCCGCCGGTACAGAGGCCGGGATAGGCAACCCCTAATTAGGCCCGTGATTAGCTCTTAAACAGTAAGATGTTATTTGATCTTTCTTTGCAATTATCTTTTATCTACTTCTTTTTTCATTCAACCCTTAAAACCTAAAAAGAAAAAAGGAAATAAATTTGAAACAAAAAAAAACCTTTCCCAAGATTGCACATTTAATCAAACCTGTTGATATCCCCAACCACTTGAGTCTTTCTCTTTTGGCAACTCCAATTAGAGGGAGTTTCGTTCCAGCTTGGTTTTGGTTTCGTACCTTTCAAGGTCTTAAAGTACTCAAAAAACTTGAATGCTCCTTCTAAAAAAAAAAAAAAAGAAAGACGATCTTCTTTATTATTTATTCACCTCTTATTCTAACTTGTTTACGTAAGAAAAAAAAACTTTTCTTTTTATCATAAATAAGAAATAATAGTCTACCTTTATTTATTTCCTCTTCTTAACTTTTCTATAGCGATGTAGAAGTTAGCGTGCTAACCTCGTATAAAACGTCGCGGGTTCGGACCCCAGGCAGTCCGATGAGTTTTATTTAAGCCATTTGGATACCAAATGGCTTAAATAAATGCCTGGACCCTAAATAAATATAATATATAAATACGAGTATCGTTTAAAGTCTTAAATGGCCTAGAGTTGCCGAAAAGACTGTGTGAATGTGAGAGTGTGAATGAGAAAAAAGTGTGAGTGTTTAAAATAAAAAAAAAACTTCTATATGCTTTTGATTTTTATTTTTCAAAAAAATCGATTTGTTTTAATATTGATCTTTTCCATTTGATTTGAGTCCTGCTAAGAGCGGAGGCTATTGAATAAAATCTCATCAGTTCTAGGACCCCAATTTCCACTTAATCCAGCCTTTGGAGAAATTAAGAAAAGAACAAAAAATATGCTTCATTCTTTTTTTCTTTTTCTTTACTTATTTATGTCAAGAATTTCAAAAAAAATTTGAAAAGTTTTTTTCATACAATAGATTTTAAAATTAATGTGAGGAAGTCGAGCTCCCACTTTTTTAACTTTGCCCACCAACCGTAAAAGTTAGGTAGGTAAAGTTTATGTTATCGTAAAAAAAAATCGAAATTAAACTAAGGCTGAACGCACACCAATTTTGAAACGTTGGCATTCGGAGCAAAATGTTTTGTCAAAGAAAACGTTGTGCTTGCCAACGCACACCGATCGAGCAAAATGCTCAATAGCAAAATATTTTGTTCAATGATGTCGAATCATGTCCAAAGCGGGTCCCAGGGGGTTTTTTCGGGGGGCAGGGTTTTGCTGGGCCCACTCCCCCCTCACTATTTTTATTTTGATTTTTTTAATTTATATCTACATTTTTTTTTTTTTTTATAAAATAAAAATAAATTTTTAATTTTTAATTTTTAATTTTTTAAAATTTTAAAATAAATATTTTTTTTTTTTTTAAAAAATTTTTATTTTTTTTTAATGTGGATTGGAGTTTTTACCCCTTTTCTTCCCCTCTTTTTTTTGATCATGTCCAATTGTGTTTTGTCTCTTCGGTGTGCGTTGACCCATAGAAAAAAGCATTGAAAAAACAGTTTTAGGCAAAAAAACGTTTTGTTCGAAAACGATTTTGCTCAATTGGTGTGCGTTCAGCCTTAGCTGCCAAAATGCGTTTTGAGTCTCCTGAATCCATTTAAGCTGCATTAAGTGCTTGGAATTGATGACTGTAGTAATTTTTTTCTTCAACGAAAACTCAAAAACTATTTAGTCAATTATTATTAGGAAAATTTTACAACAGTGGTTCCCAACTGGTGGTCCGCGAAGGAGCCCAAGTGGTCCGCGAGGCGGGTCTCATTAATGGTTATCCAAAAGAGCAAAATGTCCTGTAGTTTGATCCTTATAATCGTTGCGATATAAAATGATTTTTTTTTTTTTTTTTTTTTTTTTTAAGCTCATTTGGTGGCCAATTTTGTTGAAAAAAGGCGGTCTCCCCCCCTTCCTCGAAAAAAATACTTGCCGAATATTTTAAGAATTTTTTAAATTTAAAGCGTAAAAGTCTGTAGCTTAAATTAAGTTGGGAACCTCTGCTCTACAGGAACCATCTTCATCTGAAAATTTGATAAGATTGTAAATTATAAAATACAGTGGAACCTCGCTTAACGACCATAATTCATTCTAGAATCAAACTCGTAAAGCGAAACACTCGTTAGGCGAAACAATTTTTCTCATATAAATTAATGTAATATACGATAATGGTGCCATGTCGAATACAAAATGTTATGTATAAAGTTTATTCAAAGAAAATTATTTACATATTGTGAGGAGTGTGAAGCAACTTCATCTATTTCCTGTATATTTTCCTAGTAATTAATTAATTCAATTAATTTTTAATCATGTACATATAACACAATATAACACAAGTTTGAGACAAGAGACACTACGATGCTACTGGAACCGGAAGTGTTGATATTTGTGGTAGAGTTTATTTCATCAAGTTACTAATATGTAATTAATTATTTAAAATTGAAAATTTGATAGTTTTTAACAAAAACCCTTTAAAAATATAATAACATTAAATTTCTAATTTAATTTTTTGTTTTTGAATTACGTTACGGGGAGGTGCTCGTTAAGCGAGGTTCTACTGTATTTTAGAAAATTTAGAGCGCACCGGCTAAGTGTCTGGTCGTTTTTACTTTTTTACCAATATATCCCTGTAGAGGGACCGAAATATTTGCAGTAAAATGAAGTGATGGAGAGAGAAGAAGAGGCTGGTTTTATTCTCATACCTAATTCTCTTCCTAATTTGACATTATTATTTTTAACCTTATAATTACTTAAATAACTATTCATATCGGTCTTGTGAAACGAAAAAGAAAAATTAAAATGAACTCATCTTTGTTAATTAACTTCCATTCTTGGATGCTTAGCGTTTCTTAATTTGCAATGCAATTTGTAATAATAATACTGCGTAGATATACATAAACTCGTTGACATTTAGGGAATTACTTTAAAGTGATTAATTAACAACTTTTCTACAGGAAAAATTAAATAAGCAAAATGAACATAAAAAAAAAAGTTGAATTTATTTATAGCTCTATATTTTAAAGAGATCAAGTCTTTTTTTTCTTCTAACCTTTGAATATAATCTGGCAATTATTTTGTAATTCAAGAAGAAGAAGGGGAAGAAGAGGAAAAATGGCTAAAGAGTTTTGAAACTCATAAGAAAAGTTAAAAAAAAAAAATCCAAAGTAGAAGAACAATTTCAAGTTAAGAGTAGCGTAATAATTAGACTATCATTTGCAATTTATTTGATTTTTATCTACTATTACGTGTTTTACTTTAATTAAAAAAAAAAAAGAAGTATAAAAGTAATTATGATAAGTTAATTATACATCCAAGAGATGGAGTTGAGAGCAACGAACAATTTTTTTTTTTCCAATTTCATTTTATTTTCTATTTCTATTTGTTAATAAATTTTTTTTAGTTCTTTACTTTTGTTGCTTTGGGCTCCCAGCCACAATACACAATATACATAAATTTGAATGGAGCCCTAGGGCAATTGTCCACTGTATGCGTTAATACGATCCGGACTCAATGGAACATCTTTTACAGTTCAATGAATTGGATATAACATTTGAATTGGCTATGAAGGTAATCTTGTTGGATGCCATCTTAGACCGCAATTCAATCTTAAAGGGTGTATGAAAACAACTCAACTACTTTGTGAAATAATTAGATTTCAAAGTCAAAAGAACAAAAAGCAGCTTCATTTTATTAGTCGCCTTAAAAAAAAAAAAAAATTCAGGAAATTAATGCTTAATCCACGGTTATCACTTTTATTTTGGGAAAAAATTGAATAAAAAAATGAGTTGGTTGAAATAAAAAGAAGATTAAAGTCAATTTAAAATTATAATTGCAAATTTTTTATATATATAAAAAAAAAATAAAGTTTAAAGAATCAAGGACATTGTATGTATGTGTCAGATGAGAAGGATGATATCTATTTTATAAAGAAAATTAAATTTAGAAAAAAAAATTAAACTTTTTCTTTATAAAAAAAAAAATAGCCCTTTCAAACATGAAAAAGTTTTTTTTATCAGATTTTAAATTAAATTAAGCTTAAAATTAATCTTATTTAATATTTTTTTATTAAAATAAAAAAAAAAAGAGTTTGACGAAAAACAAATGTAATTTATATAAACTAGCAGCGCAGCCTGCCTTCGGCAGACTATTTGAATCTTGCGACCTTCAATAAAAGTTTTAACGTTTGATCTCGATCTAAGATTCGGCTAAGAAAGATATAAGAAAATGGCATATTAAACAAGACTTTAAAAATGGCTGTTGGCCTATAGCTCAGAGGTGCCAAAGGTCAAAGGTTCGCATCCCGTCACATGCGAATAATTTATTTCAATTGAATACCAATCAATTGGAATAAATAGTGACCGGGTCTAAATGGCCTCAGAAGCCGAAAAAGAGCTTAAATAAATTAAAATTTTTTTTTTTAAATAAATCTCATATAGTCCGATGGCTCATATAGGGGAGACGCGAATATTAGCCACAGCGAATGTTTTCTAAAGTTTTATAAATAAATTATTTTTTTTTTTTTAGTTCAAATATTCACACTTTTTTCTCATTCACACTCACACTCACACACATCCACACAGTCTTTTCGGCAACTTAGGCCATATAAGACTTTGACGTTAACCGTTGTAATGAATATATCTATTGGGGGTTCAGGCATTTCTATTTAAGCCATTTGGTATCCTAATGGCTTAAATAAAATCATCGGACTGCCTGGGATCCGAACCGGCGGCGTTTGGTCTAGGAGGTAGGCACGCTACCTACTATGCCAAGCCCGAGGCAAATAAATAATTAAAATAGTTTGTATTAACAAATTTTTTAGCTGCTCGCCATTTGGTGACCAAGTATGGGGTCGCGGGTTCGCATCCCGTCCCACAGCGACAAAAATTTATTTTAAATTGAATTGGCTACCAATCAAATGAAATAAATAGGAATGGCAGGGACGGCGAAAAAATCAAAATAAATATATGAAAAGAAATTTAAGCCAAAATCTTGGGAGAATTATTCTATACTTATTTATTTTGACGTTAAGTTTTGCCCTGGTAGGTAGGCCTACCTCGCCTACGTAAATGCTTTGATAGACAAATATTCAAAAAAATTAAAAAGCAAATAGGTAGGCAAACTATATTTATTAATAAGCTAAAATTATTATTGTGATTAAAGAGATTGATCTAATCATTTCCTTTCAATCTTAAAAATGCAAATTCCCTTCTTTCTCTCTTTAAAATATTTTTAGACAGCTCTCTCTCTCAAGGGGGGGGAATAAATTAGAATACAATTAAAAGGTTAAATAAAGTTAAAGACAAAAAAAAAAATAGGTAGGAAAGGGGGAAAGAAAATTTAAAAGACCAGTAGTTAATAGGAATAAAATAGACGTGAAGTCCTTGAGGCCCTTTATATTAAAGCAAACAACCGGATGACCCTGTCTTTATATTTGTCTCCCTCACTCTCCCTTCCGAATTAAATTTCAGCCTATTTAATAAATATTGTTTACCTATCTAATAAGGTTAGCTAATAAGCTATTAAAATAAATTCCTACCTCGCCAAGAAGTGACCCATCATGTTTCTTATCCTACCAGTTTTTAACCCTAGAACGCATAACCAGGGCCTTTCTAGGCCCGGTCACTCCGTTTTTTCTCAATAACTCTCAGAAAAAGCTTCTTATAAATTTTAAGTTTTTAATATTCCTCCAGTTATTCATAATAAATGTATTTTTAAAGGGTTTAAAAAAATGCCTATGCCTTATTTTTCCTTGGAACCACTTTACAAACATATTCAAAGTCACAAGGGAGTGCCCCCTACGTTTTCTGGGTATTTATAACACTTTAAATGACAACCTATTATGTATTATGAATTTAAATATTTGAAAATGTCAGTGTCTTTTTTAATTAGATGTCGAAATTTGAATGTAAGAAAAATACACGTTTTGAGTCCCGCTGAGTTCACAAAAGGGGTTTGCAAAATGGTATATCTGTAAATAGGAACCGACCGAATATTCGGTTTCGGTTTCGGCCAAAATCTGGTTTTGGCGGTTTCGGTTTCGGCCAAAAAGTAGCGAAACATGGGTATGAAAGATGGGATGAGACTCGAATGCAAAAAAAAAGGTCAAATGATATGAATTTTGTATAGGAAATACAAGTTTCGGTTTCGGTTACGCTTTCGGCCGAA
>JAKCPI010013986.1:0-25960 GCA_023213315.1 Euborellia annulipes
TTGTAATTCCTATCGGGATCCCCTTTTATTTGCCCGAAGTGCTTAACACCCTCCTCAAACCCAACCGGTCTCTGACGTAGCCACCTACAGGCACCCCTTGAAGTGATTACTTCCTATTTCTAACTCCTCTTCCTGCTTTCGTCTCTAGCTAGTGAACTAATCCTTATTTCCAGGTTCCACCCGGTTCCTTATATCCAAATTCTTCTATGCTAAGGAGGATGTCCTGGTTTGGGGAGGGACTCCCTCAACCCCGGCATGTAGCCTACTCCTTTCGAAGAATGTATGAGAAGGAACCTTCTTTACGTCTATTAAGTCCCCACCTGGGAGCTAGAGTCTTAAGAAAATGGTATAGTATATGGTAGGCCTATAAAGTGAAATAATTTTAATGAATAATAGGCTAAAGGAGCGGGCAGCCAGGTAGTTTGTCTCCACGAAATGAAACTCTCTGTTGAGGAAACAGTTTCGGTTTTAATGAAATATAACCATCATTACGAGAGTGTGAGCTCAAATGACAAAGAAGTCATACTGACAACTCCCCAATATGACTCAATGCTTTGTCATTTGAGCTCACACTCTCGTGATGATGGTTATATTTCATTAAAACCGAAACTGTTTCCTCAATAGAGAGTTTCATTTCGTGGAGATAACTACTGACTGCCCGCTCCTTTAGCCTCATTCATTAAAATCATTTCCTATATAAGCCTACCATATACCGATACTATACCCAACGGCGTAACTAGCCTTTGAGGGCGGAGGGGGCGAAGCTCAACTGGGGCGCCGATTTTCGTTCGACCTTTTTTTTTTTTAGTATTCGAATCTGGTTCGATCTTTTTTTTTATAATTTTTCTCTGAATTTGTGATAAAAAATGAATTTATTATGAAATTAAAAAAAAAAACCGGAGATTTTGGGAAGCCGGATGCGCGAGGGGCGCCAAAAGCTTTTTGCGCCTGGGGCGGAGGGTGAGGGGCGAGCGCCCCCCACCTGGATACGCTACTGACTATACCATTTTCTTAAGGCTCTAGCTCCCAGGTGGTTACTTAATTGTGGCGCTCACTGTCCATCAGTAAAGTTCTAGTATTCTTTGGCCGATTTTATTTAAAAGCTTATTTTCTCGCCTCGGGGAAAGTACCTAACTTTTTTTTTTTTTTTTTATTTCGCCCGTTTAGCTACGCGCCATTGGGCCAAAATGTTTACAAAATAGATACATAAAAATTAACATAAACCATACAAAATTAATACAATATAAAACAGAACGCAAGCAAAGTTAATACAATAAAAATACAAAACAAAAGCAAAATTAATACAATAACAAAGCAAAACAAAAGCAAAATCAATACAATAACAAAACAAAACCAAAACAATATAAATACAATATTAAAGCAATATGAAAACAATATAAAAACAATATTAAGGTAAAGCTAGAATCTATGAATAATAAGAATATAAAAATGTCTAAAATTGTATTTGTGAATTGTTGATGAATTGCCAGAATATAAATATAAATCAAATTTTTAAGTATTAATTTTTAAAATTTTACATTAAAAATACATTTTTTTTTTCGAAAAAAAGTATTTTTTTCAAATCTCAGGGGGGATAATTACCCCCTTTACCCCACCCCCTTGTATCCGCCCTTGGTGCTAATGTATTCATCTTTATAAAAAACAAACAACGCGTATTAGTCTGTCCCTACCAACATCTAAAATATTTCATAATTATCATTAAACATCGGCTATTTATATTTAAATTTTGTATTCTCATCATAAAACATAATAAACTAATATCAAATAGCGTATCTTTAAAAGCTCTAGTAAATTAATATAGTCTATAAAAATTGCTCTCTTGCTTTTTCTCTATATTTAGATTAATGGAGAAACTCTCTATGAAGTTTTTTTTTTTTTTTTTTCGTAAATTTATGCCACTAATCCTTCTTAATTTAAGAAAATTTTATGAGGTCGAGAGAGTTTTGTCTGTATGAAGAGAAAGAGAGAGGTGGGGATTTATAATTTGCTGAAAAATCGAAGTCTATATATTCGGGACGATCGGGGGTATAAAAGAAGAGGAAGCTTTTTAACCGAATAAAACGCGCAGGGCTTTTATAAACCAAGGAGAATGGAGAGAGAGAGAGAGAGAGAGAGACATTTGTGCGGGGTGATAAATTGTCTTGCCTCATCCTTTAGTATCGTTGGAAAAAGGGCTTAAGTCCGTCCAATACGGGAATGAAGTCTTCGTCGTCGTATTCCTTTTGTGTGTTGTGTTTCGCGTTTTCTTTCCTTTAAAAGACAATAAGAATGTCAGAAATCTTACCCCTTTTTATTTTGATATCTCTTTTTAAGCTCCCTGGGCTTTAAAGTCGTCGTCGTCGTCGTCTTCGTCTCTCCCAGGCAGGCTAAATATTTAAGAGAGAGAAAGAAGGAAGTCTTCTAAAAAACGAAGACAGAGACGCTTTTCGCGACCGACCGCCAAGAAATGATGATAAAATACGGGCGGTTTCATTTGTGGGCCGATCCCGGGGGCTTAACAATTGAACCGGGATTAAACTGTCTTATTTTTGATGGAGAAGAAGGAAAAAACCCTTGAAATTATAAGTCGGGAGGAAAATTGAGCGAGCTACTTAGAAATTAACAACCTCATCCTCCTTCCTCTTCTTTCCTACATGCGATTTACTTTAGGGACGTTGATTCCATCCCCTCCCCCCTCTCTTGGCTATAAAAACAACTATTATTTTGAAAAAAAAAAGCTCTTCTAATAATATATATAAATAAGCTGGATTATTTTCAGTCTTTGGGGGTTTATCAAATTCATTTCTAATAGTTTTAAACAACTCATATAATCCGATCGTATAAGGAATTATTCCCCTTTATTTATTTTTATATTGACAATATAACAAAAATAATTTGTTTTTTTCATCCAATCCTTATATCTTACTTTCATATACATAGAGAAAGTATACGGTATATTAACATATTAATATATAGCCTATATTGCATTTATTTATTATTAATTATAATAATATTTATTAATTGCATTTATATTTTATACGATAATATAGTGTTATAAAATAAAATAAAACAAATTTTGAAGTTCATCCCATTTGTTTCTGAACTAAGTGGCGTCTTCCCCCAAGTAGAGGGGGAGGATGCCCACCTACGCTTATTTCTACCGTATTATGGCTAACATTTGTCTAACATATTGCATAACTCACTTATATTACTTAAATATGAGGATCGGACAAGGACGGATACAGGGGGTAAAGGGGGTAATTACCCCCCCCCCTCGAGATTTGAAAAAATATATATTTTTTTTTGGGAAAAAAATTGTGTTTTTAATATAAAATTTTAAAAACTAATACTTGAAAATTTGATTTGTATATATATTATGGTAAACAACTACAGAATGCACTTTTAAATTACCGTTAATAAGAAAAAATTGTGTGCTGTGCGACCAGTCACACCATACCTCCCCCCCCCCCCCCCCCCCCCGAGAAACTCCTCTGGATCCGCGACTGGAATCGGAATATTATAAATTTGAACTCATCAAGTTAAATTCTCACGAGATCCAAAAAAACGCCGAATAAGACGATTAATTCAGATAAATTCACAAACCACACCGAAAGTCGGACCAAACCTCTTCAAACAAGTGGCTCAGTATTTCCATATATCGACGCATAAAAGTACTATCGACA
The DNA here is from genome assembly GCA_023213315.1 of Euborellia annulipes. Classification (NCBI taxonomy): domain Eukaryota; kingdom Metazoa; phylum Arthropoda; class Insecta; order Dermaptera; family Anisolabididae; genus Euborellia; species Euborellia annulipes. Next base: position 3,684 of record JAKCPI010013986.1, read on the forward strand.
AACTAGCGTCTTCCCTCGACTTGCGTCTTCCCCCGAGTTACCTTATATCAGCGTTTTTCAAACTGTGAGGCCTCCCTTGGGAGGCGCGGACTAGTCTAAGGGGAGGCGCGAATATTAGCCACAGCGAGCAATTTTCCAAATGATTGCTAAATAAAGATAGTGGAATAGCAGCCAGGAGAAATCAAATCAGACAAAAACAAGATCAATTTTTATCAGATTTTCCTTTATTTGATCGCAAGGGCGGATATAGGGAGGGGGGGGTAAAAAATACTTTTTTTTTTATTTTTTAATGTAAAATTTTAAAAATTAATAGGTAATATAAATACAAATAACCTTGTGTATAATTTGTATTACCTATTTAAATGTTTCAACTAGTGCCAACGGTCGCCAGTATCAATTTAATAAAAATTAATACTTAAAAATTTGATTTGTTGCCTTTAAATTACCAAAATTAAGAAAAATTGTGTGCTGTGCGACCAGTCACACCAGAAACACCTCTGGATCCGCTCTTGATTGATCGAGGACGTTTCGGACGCCAGTCGCGCCTTTCCTCAGGACAACCAATCCTTGAGGAAGGGCGCGACTGTCGTTCGAAACGTCAACGATCAAATAAAGGAAAATCTGATAAAAATTGATCTTGTTTTTGTCTGATTTGATTTTTCCTGGCTGCTATCCACTATCCTTATCAAGTTAAACAGCCATATTCTCCATCATCTTTATGATTGCTAAAGTTTTATAAATAAAATATATCTATTGGGAAGTCCAGGCATTCTTATTTAAGAGGAGGCGCCATATGATTAAATATTTTTAAGGGAGGCATGGTAACATAAAGTTTGTAAACCACTGCCTTATATAGAGGTAAGAGAAAGTAAAAAATCTACCCCATTAGAGAATTTTAGCATAAGATTTTTCCTGAATGCATTTAAATATTAATTAATTAATAAATTATTAGGAAGAAAATTCATTCCATTTAAACGCCTAAAAAAAAAAAGAAATTTCTTTTCTTTATAAAATAAAGACAAAGAAATTTCTCTGAATTATTATATTCGTTGATAGATAATAAGGGATTGTATGATATCATTTTAATGTAAATTTAGAAAGGAAAGAGACGATAGTTCATTAAGCTCCATTAAGAAGAGAGCGAGCGTTAATCGAAGAATCGACGTCATCAAGATGGATTAAAAAGAGTCTCTCTCTGTCTTAGACGTGAATAATTAATGATAAAAAGGAGTACACCTTGCAAGTGGCCTGGCTGGCTTGGGTTGTTCAATTATTAACTGAGGAGATTTTGATATTAACTCCTCCTCGTTGTCGTCGTCAGTGCGATGCTTCTATACTCCTCCACATTTCACTTAACCTAATCCTGTCGCGTTGTTCTTGAGAGGGCCCCCACAACAGGGAGGTGAATTTAACATGAGGAGGCCGCAATGCGATTAACGACAAAACGTTGTTGCCTGTCTATACAGTAGTAGGAAGAGATAGAACCACTCGAGAGAGAGAGAGAGAATCTCCTCTGCCATTTCCCAAAGTTCATTTTCAAAGTTATTACATTCAGTTATCAATTAATCTAATGACCAGAGAGATATGAAAGAACTCTCACTTGCCTTTCATCTATCTATTTCAAGAAAAAAAAGAAACATTCTCCGTTATTAAATCCAAATATACGTAGTAGCCTATATCTTTTGGAAATGTGTAATTTAATCAGATTGCATTGAAAGATAGATTGCTTTAATCATTAATGAAATTTTCAATAAACGTAATATCTCAAAGGATACTGCTAGGGAAATTATCTATTATGATATTTGGGATGCTCATCATGTCGTTCGTTTAAGCGGAAAAATAAAAATCTGGTGTGACTGACGCACAGCACACAACTTTCTCTTACCTTCGGTAATCGAAAGTTGTGTACTGTGCTTGTCTCACCAGATTTTTTGTGTCGACATATATTTAGTTCCCGACAGTAGGGTAGAATTGAATTCAAGATGTACAATTTATCGAAAAAAACTGAAAAAGTGCATCAGTAAAGTACTAGTACTCTTTGGCTGATTTTGTTCAAAAGCTTCGTGTCACGTCCCATGGGGGTGCCTAACTTAAATATACAATTTCAACCTCCTAGCTCTTTTCGTTCTTGAGATATTTTGTTCACAGACAGACACACACACAGACAGACAGACAGACCATGTCGCGAAAACCACTTTTTTGGATTCAGGGGACCTCAAAAACGTGAAGATCCATCAAAATCTCGACATCGAATTTTTGACATGAATCCAATACTTTCTCTCTATATATATATTAACATATATATAGAGGTAAGAGAAAGTAAAAACAGATGAATAATTAATCCACTAATACCAGGGTCGGCTCTAGGATTTTGACGTCCTGATGCAGAACAGTAAATGATGTCTTACAACCAGTAAATGATGTCTTACAACCAGGGGCGTATATAAAAATTTTTTTCTGGGGGGATGGCCTGAACTCAAAGATTTTTCTGGGGAATATTTTTTTTTTAAGAACTTAAGTTTCCCACCCCGCGGAAAATTTTTGAAGCCCTTATATGGAAGCGCCCCGATGCGACGCATCCTGTGCTTACACGTAGAGCCGACCCTGACTAATACAATTATTCGCTAATATTCTGGTCTTTTCTCTAAGCCAATGTTTTCCAATCTTTTGAAGTCCACGGCATTGCCCCTGAGTTTGGCGTAGTAGGTAGCGTGCCTACCTCCTATACCAAACGTCCGCGGGTTCGGACCCAGGCAGTCCGATGATTTTATTTAAGCCATTTGGATACCAGATGGCTTAAATAGAAATGCCTGAACCCCACAATAGATATATTCTCTACAACGGTTATCGTCAAAGTCTTAAATGGCCTAAGTTGCCGAAAAGACTGTGTGAATGTGAGTGAGAAAAAAGTGTGAATGTTTTTTAAAATAAAAAACAAAAAAAAGTCCACGGCACCCCAAAGGTGCGTTGGGAATAACATTACACACTAGGGGCACCCTTACTTTTTTCCCCCCAGCAAAACGATATTTTTGCTGCCCTCAGGAAAATTGTTCCCCCTTCCGTCTAAATCATTTGACTGACCTTTTTTTCTTTTTTTTTAGCAAAGCTAAATTTTTTCCCCACTCCGGAAATGTTTCCCCCTTGCGTTAAAATCATTTTACCAGACCAGATTTTTGCAAGACTTTTTGTTCCCGCCTCTGTTGTTTTTTTTCTGGTTTATCGCGGCTCCCCTTAGCCACTCTCGGGGCACCCTTGAGTGCCGGGGCACACCGGTTGAGAACCACTGCTCTGTAAGCAAAAAACGTTACCTCTTAACGTTAATTCATTTTAACACCATCTTGCCTCAAATTGCTATTCTGTAATCAAAAACATTAAAGCCAAAGCGTTTAGTTAGCATTTAGTCAATAGTGTTAAAAATTAATGTCATGTTCAGGTGGAGCCTTTCATATTTAACCACCGTATTTAATGCAAAAATCTGGTGTGACAAGCACAGAACACAACTTTCGATTGCCGAAGGTTAGAGAAAGTTGTGCACCGTTCTGGCCACACTAGATTTTTTCAAATAAATATACCGATGCTTACGCTTCCATGCTTAGAGCCACCCATCCGAGGTTTCGCTGCACTTGACATCGCTTTATCACAACGATTGTCCTGACTTTCTCTTTCCTCCTGCCGGTCCCTAAGAGATGTATTTTATATCAACAATACTCTGGGAGTATTTCGATTTTTTTCGTTTTTATATTATTTGTCAGATAATTTCCCTTCGTAATAGAGTCTAGGCAAAAATTGTAATTTCGTAAGCTGCCTGTTATTTTTTATTATTTATAAATGATCCTTTTTTTATTCAAATATCAAAATATAATAAATATTTATACTTGATTAATATGTATATGCCAAAGAGGAGGTTAAAATAAGAAGAAGAGAGAAAAAAGCTCTTTAATCTTTTAATTCAGAGATTTTATAAATTTTAAACATAAACGCGCAGCTCCCTTAAAAACGTTTCTTGGTTTCTCAAAGGGGGGTTTTTAATTTAAATGACGATTAATTCCAAGACTCTGGTGATTTTCAATTCCTAAAAGCCGGTTTTAAATAGGACTTAAGGGATTACTCTTTTGTTTCTTTTGTGAATTATGCATCTCTTTTTCTTTTTCTTTTCTTTTTATTTGTCGATCATTTAAACCCTATAAGGGCATGATTGATGAACTGTTGGGATTGTCATCTGGCGAGCAGCATCTTCCTCTTCCCTCTTGGTTGGATTTTGTCTGAATATTCATAACGCGCCCATCAGGGGGGTAATTTAGAAAAATTGAGCAGCCATTGCGGGGATCAGAAGGGCTGAAGGGAGAAGCGTGATTTTTTAATGATATTCGTAATCACATCCCCATCCAATGGGATGGGCTCAGTTATTAACAGGTCTTAATATAATTTATATGGCCGATTTAACACGTTAACTCACAAAGTCCGGGAAAATTTTCATTTTTTTTATTTTTTTATAAAGTAGAAAGAAGAAGACATGTTAAGTACTTTCCGCATGAATTATTATTAAAAGGGTTAGTTGGTTAATCGGTATAATTTTATAATTCACAAGAAAGTGAAGATAAAAGACTATTATTTATTTCAAATGTCAACGTTTCGGGGACTTTACGTCGCCCATCCTCAGGACAAACGTCGTAAAAATAAAAATTATTTCGTACCTCCTGCACACGTGAGTGAAATCCAACAATGAAATTGTTTTTTTTTTTTTTTTTTTTTAAACATTCACACTTTTTCTCATTCACACTCACATTCACACACACATTCATACAGTCTTTTCGGCAACTTAGGCCATTTAAGACTTTGACGATAACCGTTATTGATTTAATATACATATATGGGGTCCAGGCATTCTTATTTAAGCCATTTGGTATCCAAATGGCTTAAATAAAATCATCGGACTGCCTGGGGTCCGAACCCGCGACGTTTGGTATAGGAGGTAGGCACGCTACCTACTACGCCAAACCCAGGGGCAATGAAATTGTTAAATACACTGTGCAACAAAATGGAACTTTTTTCTGGCCCCGAGAAAATTCCTTCAGATTCTTAAGTAAAATGACCTCCTGAATCCAAATATGACCTTCGTTTTCCCCCAGCACGTACCGTTTTCGGGGGGGGGGAGCCCCCTACTTATTTCCACCCCTTTTCGTTAATTATAGGGCCACGAAAAAAATTTGGAGGGATGAAAAGGAATATTTTAGCCTTAACATTTCTTCAGAAGGTCTAGAGAAGTGAAAAGTTAAAAAACATTAACATTTGGATCCAAGGGGGGGGATGTGGGGGAGGATTTTGTCCCTTAAAATGCAAAAAAATCATTAAAAATGATCAATTTTTTCTGATTTTTCCCAATTTTTTCACTGATTTTCTACATATTCCAGCTGACAGACCCACCTCACCCTTCCTTAAACATCCCTCAACTAAAAAAAAATATATAGGACAAAGCGGGTGGGGTGTGGGCGATTCCGAAGCCCTTGCAAGAAGATGGAAGATTCACAGCTCAGTTGGTCGAATTGGCAAATATGCGGCTAACTTTCATTTTTTTGGGCTGATCTTTACAAATTTAAAGTTAAATATACGGATTCTTCTATGTCCTTCAATATTTCCATATTTTATCTAAAGGGGTAGAAATTATTTCTTGTCAATAATTGAAAAAAATTTTTCTTGCAAGGGCTTCGGAATCGCCCACACCCCACCCGCTTTGTCCTATATATTTTTTTTTAGTTGAGGGATGTTTAAGGAAGGGTGAGGTGGGTCTGTCTCCTGGAATATGTAGAAAATCAGTGAAAAAATTGGGAAAAATCAGAAAAAATCGATCATTTTTAATGATTTTTTTGCATTTTAAGGGACAAAATCCTCCCCCACATCCCCCCCCCTTGGATCCAAATGTTAATGTTTTTTTAACTTTTCACTTCTCTAGACCTTCTGAAGAAATGTTAAGGCTAAAATATTCCTTTTCATTCCTCCAAATTTTTTTCGTGGCCCTATAATTAACGAAAAGGGGTGGAAATAAGTAGGGGGCTCCCCCCCCGAAAACGGTACGTGCTGGGGGAAAACGAAGGTCATATTTGGATTCACGAGGTCATTTTACTTAAGAATCTGAAGGAATTTTCTCGGGGCTTTTTTTCTTGTAGCACAGTGATATTTTCGAGATTTATAGATATTACTATTTAAAACATCTCGATTCTTTTCGGACTTGACTATCATTATCATTAACAAAGCTGTGAGTGTTAGTTAATGGCGAGGAGGAGTTTTATTGGTGCAGGTCGAGGGTCCGGTGGCCTGGTGCAATGGACAGCACGGATGTTTGGCCTCGCCATTAACTAACACTCACTTTGTCCTGAGCATGGGTGACGTATAGTCCCCGAAGCTTTGACGTTGGAAATAAATAATTGTCGGGCCGAATTAAATCTTTTTTTCTTCACCTTCCGGTATTATTTTAGAAATCTTTTGAATTAAAAAAAAAATTGTGTAATTTCATATTTACCTGCAGAGAGAAGTCACATCTCTATTGGTCTAGGCTAAAAAATCAGTTTTTTTTTATACCCCTTTGCGACTTCTGGGACTTTTTAGGAATATACATTTTAAATATATAGTGGCTACCGGGGGACGTTTCACACGCCTGTTTCTAGCATGAGTTCAAACATAGAAAATTTCCAATAAAGATTTTTATTTTCTTTTATAAAAACAATGAAATAATCACAAGTAGAAAATGCATGGGTGGGACTTAATATTGTCCCTCAATGTAGCTAGCGTGCAAAAAATGAAACGAACAGAATGTAGGGCAAAATGTGCAAATTATACTGCAAAATTTCATTTTGATCGGACATAAAAAAAATAATTTCGAGTTGACTGGGACTTTTTCAAATATAAATATAAGTGCAAAGGATTAATATTGCGAAAAACTCAATGCTGAGGATGTTGATGGAAATACTCGTTTTGAGGGTCCCTGTATGGTTAAAATGGTCTTTTCGGGTGTGTTCAAAACTATTTCGCTTCAAACAAGTACAGAATGCAACGTGCGACCTGTCACACCAGATTACCTCCCCCCTCTGGATCCGCCCTTGGGGTCAAGTAACGACCTTTTTGACACGCCCAATCACATACACACACGCAATATACCTTAAAATCTCCACCCACTCTAATTTTTCTCTTTTAAAAATTAAAAAAAAAAAAAAATCTTTTAACGATCTTTCTTTACTTAGGTCATCCATGCTAGCTTTTGAATGGAGCAAAAAAAAAAAAAAAAAGTTCAAATAAATCTTTTCATCATCGATTATATCTTAAAAAAAAATATTCTTTGAAGTAAGAAAAATATTAAATGTGCCTCATTAAAAAGATTTTTTATATAAAAGCGAAAAAATATATACGTATATGAACGCGATATTTTTTTTTTCTCTTCTTCTTTATCGCCATAAGAAGAAGCTGTCTCTCTCTCTTTCTGATGAACAAATCCTCAATATTTAAAAAGAGGTATTAATTTTTTCTCGTTTTTTTTTTTTTAAGCTAGATATTTTTTTTTTTTCATCATCATCATCATCTTTTGATGTTCAGAGAGACTCTTTGACGTATTAGTGAGAATTCAATGCTTGTATAAGATATCAACGCGACAATTTTTTTTTTTTCTAAGGAGTTTGAGTAATTAAGCATCTCCGATTGGCTGGTAATAAGTGCCCCCTCCCCCTTATCCCCCCCGAAAAAAAAGGGAGCTCATGCAAAGAGCCATTACTAACTACCCTTCTTTTATTGAAGCAGCCTAATTTCTTTTTTAAGAAGAATAATTATTATTTTTAATTCTTATTATATAAAAAAAAAAATTAAGTCTTTTTCTTTCATAATAAATTATGGAACAACTAGCTGCGCTCTCCGTTTTGGGCATCCTCCAAGAGCCTGGCGACAAAAATGGGCAAGAGTTTTCTGAAGTCTAATATTTTCAGAATAGGTTGCATTTTAGTGATGGAAAGGAAAGTTACTATAGAGTCAGCACTTCCAGTACCGGGGCCTTTGCCCGGTAAAGTTGCGGAAGATGGTTTTTCGCAAATATCTCGAAAACCATATCGATATCTTATATCATCTTTTGAAATAGTTATTTCTATTACTCCTTAAAGTGGGTGTTGCTGAAGTTGGTTTATTTGAGAAAGAAAACGCTATATTTTCAGCAATTTTTTAACTTTGCCCATCAACCGTAGGTTGGACAGGTAAAGTTAATGTAATCGTAAAAAAAATCGAAATTTTTCTGAAGCTGCCAAAATGCGTTTTGAGGTCCCCTGAATCCATTTAAAAAGTTTTTGGAATGATGTCTGTGTGCGTGTGTGTATGTCTGTGGTAATTTTTTTCGTTAACGAAATCTCAAAAACTATTCATTCAATTGTTTTGAAATTTTGCACCCATAAACTAGGGGTAGAGGCCAAGAACTGAAAAGCTTTTGGTAAACATCGGACCATTAGGAGGGGGGCTCTAGGGGGGCAAATTTTTTTTTCTTATATTTTCTTATATAACCTATAATTTTTTTTATATATTCAGAAACTAGACTTCCTCCCGAGTAAAATGATATATAATATGTATAACATCGGACCATCAGGGGGGGGCTCTAGGGGGGGAGACAAATATTTTTTCTTGAGTAGTGGGTGGGCAAAGTTGTGCGCTCGGCTTAGTCCGACCCTTTATTATTAATTTATATAATTGGAGGTTTACTTCTTTTAAATTCGTATGATGGAGTTTACGATAATTAAAACAAGGTTAGGTTAGGTTGAAGTGGCCGTTCCCAGAGGGGGAACACACTTAGGCCAATTAGGCCCTTTGTGATACCACGGTGGGGCTATCCCCCTAGCTACCCTAAGAGGAGACTTCGGCAGGATGGTTGAATTATTTGCGGCAAGCTGGATCCGAACCCGAGTCGTGTTGAGACTTCGGACTCCGTAATCCTAAGCTTAGCCGGCTTAGCCATTGCCTCCTCTTAATTAAAACAAAGTATTTTACTTTATTATACAGGAATTTTATTGCCAGACAACTGTTGTGTGCACATTCTCACAGTTTCGGTCCAAAAAAGACCATAATCAAGCCTGAAAAATACAAATTGTTCTCTTAAACTTCAAGCAACACAGGGCCAATCTCTCATATGATTACATATTCATTCTCTTCACAATACAATGAACAAACATCACAATTATGATTTTTTTATAAATAAATGAACAGATCAATATTATCTGTCTTCTTAAAATTTATAAAAAAATCATAATTGTGATATTTGTTCATTGTATTGTGAAGAAAATGAATATGTAATCATTTGAAAGATTGGCTCGGTGTTGCATGAAGGTTAAGAAAACAATTTGTATGTTTCAGGCCTGATGATGGTCCTTTTCGGACCGAAACTGTGAGAGTGTGCACACAACAGTTGTCTGGCAATAAAATTCCTGTATAATAAAGTAAAATACTTTGTTTTAATTATCGTCAACTCCATCATACGAATTTAAAAGAAGTAAACCTCCAATTATATAAATTGATAATTTCTCTTTCGTCTCGTTTTAATTTTTTATTAGTTTACAAGGCAATAATTCCAAATATTTCGGAGACCTATCGGCACTCCTTCTTCAGTGGATTTCACCTCATTCACCACCAGTGGCGTAACGTTTTTGGGCTGGGCCACCCCGCAATCTTTTTTTTGGGCCCCATTATTAGACTATACAAAAAATATTTTTTAAATACCGTAAATCCCAGAATCCCGAGGCCCGGGGCCCTCTCAAAGACAAATTTTCATTAAACTTTTTGTTATCTAAATTTTTCTGTTTTCACCTGAGCCCTGAAGGCCCCAGGCCCTCGCAAAGAAAAATATTTGGGGTCCTATGCCGGCCCGATGCCCTGGGCCCTCTCAAAGACAAATTTTTATCTACATTTTTCCGTTTTCCACTGAGCGCATTGGGCCCCAGGCCCTCTCAAAGAAAAATATTTGGGGACCAATTCCAGTTCGGAGCCTGGGGCAGATCCCCCACCCCCTCTCGTTACGCCTCTATTTCTCTTTTTGCTTTCTTTGTTGCAAACACTTTGATAACTTCGTTAAGATACAGTTTTTTAGCCCGGCCAGGCCCGTGGTCCCCTTCCCCTCATCGCGAGGTTTGCAGAGGTGTACGGACCCTTACAATTAAATCGCTTGGAAGCGACCATGTTATACGTCTAGCAATTATTAATCATTTCAAATCATTAATTGTAAGGGTCGTATGTGGTGAATGAGGTGAAATCCACTGAGGATTGGATTTGAAAATTATCAGACAGGATGGCGACCTAAAAATTGATTGGTATATATAATCGTATGGAGGAAGACCGTCTAATTTACAGGAAGATGAAGAAAATAGACTTTAATCGGCCCAAAATTATTTATTACCAATGTCGACGTTTCGGGGACTATACGTCACCCATCCTCAGGACCTTAAAATACAACACAACAACAAAACTTTACAAATTAAGATAAACTTAAACAGCAAGATATAACAGAAAAAAAAGGAAGAAAGAGGGGAAAATACTTTTTACGACCTTTGTAAGTGTACTTTTTCCCTCTTTCTTCCTTTTTTTTTTCTGTTATATCTTGCTGTTTAAGTTTATCTTAATTTGTAAAGTTTTGTTGTTGTGTTGTATTTTAAGGTCCTGAGGATGGGTGACGATAGTCCCAGAAACGTCAACATTGGTAATAAATAATTTTGGGCCGATTAAAGTCTATTTTCTTCATCTTCTTGATTGGTATAGGAAAGAAACTATACTTAATTACTATTCGAACAACCCATTTAAACACAAATCTAACTTGATATCTGGGATGTTATATAGAATATACAACTTAGCTGATGAGGAGTTTTGGGATAAAAACGTTAAAGAATTGAAAATGTCTTTATCTGACAATGGCTTCCCTAATAGAATTGTTAATAATATCATTAGAAAATTTACTTTAAAACGAAATAATTTTTCGCGTTCCAACCCGGTGGGTGAAGAAATAACTAATATTTATTTTATAATGACATATGTTGAAAATCTTTTTAAAACGACCAGGTCAATGTCATATTTTCCGTTAAATCTAATAACATAACAATTATACATGTCTAGAGTCCTGATGAAGGGAGGCCTTGAGTCTCCCGAAACGTCGACTGATTAGTGGAATAAAAGCCTGAAAATACCTCCAGTATTTTCATTTGTCGTTCATCTATCTACACCAGAAAATAAGTCTGAGTCATCTGTTTTTACTTTCTCTTACCTCTATATATATGTTAATATATATAGAGAGAAAGTATTGGTTTCATGTCAAAAATTCGATGTCGAGATTTTGACGGATATACACGTTTTGAGGTCCCCTGAATCTAAAAAAGTGGTTTTCGCGACATGGTCTGTCTGTCTGTCTGTGTGTGTGTCTGTGAACAAAATATCTCAAGAACGAAAAGAGCTAGGAGGTTGAAATTTTATATTTAAGTTAGGCACCCCCATGGGACGTGACACGAAGCTTTTGAACAAAATCGGCCAAAGAGTACTAGTACTTTACTGATGCACTTTTTCAGTTTTTTTTCGATTTTCTCTAAATTTGCTCCAACGATTTTTTTAAATTCAAAAATCAATTATTTTTTTAGATTCGCTATAAAATGTATATTCTCATTTTGTGATTGAAATCTTCTGAAGACCACTTTACTCTTGTATTCCATAGAAAAGATAGGAGAAATGGTTGCCATGGTAACAAAATATAAACATTTTGCCATACTTATAAATTTTACATCTTGAAAATCGAATGTACCATACTGTCGGGAACTAAATACATGTCGACACAAAAAATCTGGTGTGACAAGCACAGTACACAACTTTCGATTACCGATGGTAAGAGAAAGTTGTGTGCTGTGCGCCAGTCCCACCAGATTTTTGTCTGTATTTTCTGTATATACGAATAGGATTTTTTCTGTCTTTTATTTCAAAATATTAATAATTTAAAAGGATATGTATCTTATTCTTCCGAGAAGTTCATAGAAAAAAAAAAAAATTGATGAAAACCCGATGCATGCCCGTATTGTTTATTTGAGCTTAACATGTTTTATCAGTTGTTGTCTCCTTCCTTGGTGTTTTATTGTTCTTTTATTCAAATGGAAAAAAGATTTTCCAACTATCCAAGAAATATAGAGCCAAGTAAGTCTCAAAGGGAGAGAGAGCGAGAGAGAGAGAGAGAGAGAACCAACCCCCACTCACCGATCAGCCAATATTTGTCCTATCTATCTTTGAACGATATTTTTGCATTCACCAACTTTTTTTTTTTTCTCCCTCTCCCTTCACTTTTCGGAAACTCAAACAAATGCAAATCAAAAGGCCCTATATAGACGAACGACCACGAGAGGAGAGAGAGAGAGAGAGAGCGGCGTTTCAGTTCAGTTTGCCAATTTTCTTATCAATCAAAGATAACAAGGCAAACACACTTTGCTTCATGTTTATCTTGGTAATTTATATACTTTGATGTTGTTTATTCGTTATACGTTTTGTGGCTGCTGGGTTTCTAAGAATTTTCTTTTTTTTTTTTTTGACATAGTATATGTCAAACTATTTTTTTTTTTTAATAAATGAAGACTTTTGAAACGTTTGAGTTAGATATTAAAACCGATAAATTAAAGATTTTTTTTTTTCTTTTTGATTCAAAGAGAATTAAAAAAAAAAAATAGGCCAAGAAATCAATCAGCACATTTTCTCTCTCACTCCCTCTATTCTAGAATTTTTTTTTTTTAATTTAAGATCTCTGTAAAGCCATTTAGACCCCGTCTATATTTGAGGCGCCTAGAATCAAGCCCCGCCAAATCCAAAAAATAAAAAAATTGAGTTATAGATTCTATCATATAGATTTTTAAATACAGGATTCAATGCAACTATTATTTTGTAGCTAAACCTCCCACATCAGATTATAAAATCATGTTGAAAACGCTGCTTGGTTTCAAAATCCTCCAGATTCAAACATGGTTTGGCCATTATTGGTATCAAACTCCGCCCCATCCAAGCCAGCCAATGAGAACACATGGTTCAGTGATGTGACTTCCCAGCATGCTTAGCGAGTTATTTACTACTCCATTACATGTTAGTCCAGCGTTTTCCAACCTTTTGAAGTCCCCCCCCCCCCAAAGGGGGGGGGGAAATAATACACCCCATCGGCGCCCCCCTTTTTCCCCCCCCCAAAAAAAAATTTTTTTTTTCCCTTGAGATAATTATTTTTTTTTTTTTTCTTTCCTAAAAAAATTTTTTCCTTTTTATTTATTTAACATTTTTTTTTTAAATTTAATTTTTTTTTTTTTTTTTTTTTTTTTTTTTTTTTTTTTTTTTTTGGTCCCCCTTAGCCCTTTGGCGGTCTTCCTGGGTTCCTGGGCTGCCCGGGTGGGGATGGGTGGTGTTAGTCAGTCTTTGGCATTCACGAAGTAAATACGTAGCTATCGTGGTCAAATATTAGCCCTACTTTTTTTTATTTTTTGAAATTCTTATCGGGATCCCCGTTTGTTTGCCCGAGGTGCTTAAGTGCTCGAAGACACATCCCTCAAACCCAACCTAAAGTTAGTATCAAAACCCGCCACATCCGAATTTCCAATTCATATTTCTCCTTGTAATTAAAAATATTATTATTGGGTTGTTTTTGTCACTATTTTAGGTTGAAATTAATATAATTTTTAGTGAAAATTATATGTCTATATTGTTCTGGATGTGTTTGCAGCAGTTTTAGCGACTTTGCCAAAAAAGTGAAGGAGTGGATTTGGCGGGGTTTGATTTTATTCATTGATTGGTAACCAATTCAATTGAAATAGTGGGAAGCCAATCCCAGGACAAGATGTCGCATAGGTACTATCATGGTCAATGCTCTGCCGAATTAAAATCAATTATCCCATTCAATGCAACATATACACGGAACACAAGAGAGGCATCGTCCCAGCATCCCTATGCTGTTCAGATCACGACTAACAGAACTAGTCAATTCCTTTGCCCTCCCGTGATTGGAACAAGCTCCCTGCGTCTATCTTCCCCAAAACCTACAATCTTCAGACTTTCAAGTCTAACCTCAACAGGCATCTTCTCAGTTCCCGCAGTTGAGTTTCCCCTTTATGCTTCTCCTTTTGTTTTTATTTTCTTCCGGGCTGCATGTGACTATTGGTCATTATAGGTCTTCGGACCTTATGCACCCACTCCAAAAAAAAAAAACATGTTCATACATATCCATACTAACAATATATGACAGGTGTGTCCAAACTTTTAACCATTAAGGGCAACTTTTGCTTTAAAAAATGAGAAAATGTTTAGCCGTTCGGAATCTACAGTGGTTTAAACTTTCAAATTACGAATTTCCCGCCGAGGGCTCTCATGCGTTAAAATGACGTCATATCGAAAACAAGGTTCGGGGGGGGTATTGAACCATTGAATTAGAGTTTTTCTTGCATCACTTTTATAAAAAATAATTTATCAAATTTGTCATCAACAACATCGCGTATTTTTCTAAACATTTCTATCATTATCTAAATATAGATAATAAATAGTATTTGTAAATTATTAATAGGTGTTTGAGGTTCAAATGAAAAGCTTGCCACATGTGATTTTACTTTATCATATAAATTCCACGAAAATATTATTAACTTTGATAAAATCAAGTGTCTGTGTTTGAAAATAATTTTTTTTTTTCTTTTACTATTATTATTCATTAACGCAATTTTATCAGTATCTCTCGAATATTGTTTTGCACTTTCATTTCGTTTAAAGAAGGATTCGTTTATTGACTTTGATTTGGTTGCCAAAATCTTTATTTAATTGCAAGCGCCACTTTGCCCGCCCACTAGCCAACTTTTCTTTCTCATCTTATCTATTTTCTATTTTCATAATTCATTCGAAATCGATAGAGCATCAGATTAATAATCGATAGAAATGATAAAATGTTTTATATCAACGTTCCTCTCCGGTTGGCTTTTGATAGTTTGCAAAAAATAGTTTTAATTTTGTTGGATGAAATTTTAGATTTTTACTTTCCTTACCTCTGTATATGTTAATATATAGGCTATAGAGAGAAAGTATTGGATTCATGTCAAAAATCCGATGTCGTGATTTTGATAGATATACCCGTTTTGATCCCCTGGATCAAAAAATGTGGTTTTCGCGATATGATCTGGCTGTGGTGTTCAATTTTAAGCATGAAGGAATTGAGCTAGGATATTGAAATTTTATATTTAAGTTAGACGAGGCGTCTGGTGTCCTCTGGAGCGTGAAAATAAGCTTTTAATCAAAATCGACCAAAGAGTACTAGTACTTTACTGATGCACTTTTTCAGTTTTTTTTTTTTTTTTTTTCTATTTTCTCTAAATTTGCTGCAACGAATTTTTTTTTAAATTCAAAAATCAATTATTTTTTAGATTCTCTATAAAATGTATATTCTCATTTGTCATTGAAATCTTCTGAAGACCACTTTACTCTTGTACTCCATAGAAAAGATAGGAGAAATGGTTGCCATGGTAACAAAATATATTTCCCACTTATAAATTTTACATCAGCCCTCGGGGTCGGTGTAGAGGTTAGCGTGCTAATCTCGTATACCAAAAGTCGCGGGTTCGGACCCCAGGCAATCCGATGATTTCATTTAAGCCATTTGGATACCAAACGGTTATCGTAAAAGTCTTAAATGGCCTAAGTTGCCGATAAGACTGTGTGTATGTGTGTGTGAGTGTGAGAGTCAATGAGAGGAAAAAGTGTGTGTTTGTTTAAAAAAAAAAAAAAAAATTACATCACTCGAATGTATCGTACTGTCCGAAACTAAATATATGTCGACCCAAAAAATCTGGTGTGACAAGCACAGAGCACAACTTTCTCTTACCCTTCGGCCGAAGGGTAAGGGAAGGTTGTGTGCTGTGCGACCAGTCCACCAGATTTTTTGAATTAATTATTAGAACCCGAAGAACTACATTTTTCACACATTTTCCAATTTCATCAATAATAGACACCTAATTATGCTAATTAAAAATACAAAAATTAATTATCTTGTGTCCATCGACTTTGGACCCACTCCTTCATATTATTTATTACTGGTAAATCAGGCGCTTCATTTTCATTCTGAATTTGGACGTCAGGAACGTCCTTGGTGTCAACATCTCGAATTTTGAAATGTGACGTCACAAGGTTTTTCACCCCCCCCCCCCGCCCCTTGTCACATAATGTCACATTCTGGTGATACCCCCCCCCCTTTTAGGTGTAACGTAATTAATGGATGGCCCCTTATTGTACTGACAAAATTAAAAATAAAATGTATTTTGCAGGCCTGATGATGGTAGTTGGGCTACCGAAACTGATGCCTAGCCAGTCGTCAGACCTAAAATAAAGCAGACATTAAATATAAATTTTTTTAGGAGATATTTCATAAAAAATATTATTAATTAAAGCATTTGAAACAATATTCCGTGCTTAACTCAATTTTGAATTTTTTTTGGTCTTTGACACACCATTGCATAACAGGGTCCAATTATACAATTCGTTATATACAACAAAAAAATCTGATGCGACCAGTCACGCCAGATTTTTTTTCACGCATTCATTCAAGTAATAAATAAAGAGACAAATATTCTTCTAGGATTACAAAGGCACCATCCAACTATCCCCTGATAGATAGTGATGAAACCCTGTGAATCCCTTTCTCCATAACTCCCCCCCCCTCCCCGCCCATCCCTTTTTTTTAATAGCATTTTGAGAGGGTGAATGTATTTTTTTTTTCTTATAATGTCTCACCCGAGCTTTTTTTTTTCTTTTCTCGTAATTTTTCATTACTTGAGGGATTAGAAACTTTTTAAGACTCACTCCCTTAATTTTTTTTTTTTTTTTTGTGTTGCTAAGAGATGTTCACTCCTCCTACTCGTTTTTTTTTTTTTTTTGAAGAGTATCAGTGCTTCAAAGATCGGAAAACATCATTTATTTATAATTCTTTTCATTATAATTTTTGTGCTTGGTAATAACCATTTTTATATAACAAGCACGCAGGACGGATTAAAACACTCAGGGTTGAAATTAACACGCCATCGGAGAACCCCCTCACCCCTCTCTCTCCTTCTCTCTCTTCTCCCTCTTCTGTCGACCCGAGAGCAAGAGAGAGAGAGAGAGGCCCCCGTTTTCTTTTCGATAATTCCCCAATCAAATTTTGTAATCAGACTCGTCAGAGAGCAAAGCGTTTTTTTTTTTCTTTTCTTTTCTTTCTTTCTCATTTCTTGACTATTTCCATTTGCTCAAGATGATAATTATAATTAGCTTTTATTCTCTCTCTCTCTCTCTCTGTCGTTTTTTTTTTCTTCAATTTAATATTTATTTTATTAATCAAAAGAAAAATATATGGACAAAGTAAATGACGAAAATAACAATTAGCAAACGTGTTATTTCTTTCAATTAACAAAAGAAGGAAAATTCAGGCGAATTTGGACATCTTTTAGCAATCTGAAATTCAGGAACATTTATTTATATTGTATTATTCCATGAAACGGCATGAGAACTTCTAACCCGTGGAACAAGAGGCAAAAACTACTGTGATACGGCCCAGGGGAGCTTATAGGCTAGGTTTTATTTTATTTTTTTCAAGAATTCATTTAGGGTATTTACAAATTTAAATATCTGGTGTGACTGATCTCACAGCACACAACTTTCTCTTACCTTCGGTGTGGTCCCCCGAAAGCGGGCTTCGCACAGATTTCTTTTTTTTTTTTAAAAAAAAAAACACTTTTATCCCACTCACTCTCACATTCACACACACATACACACAGTCTTTTCGGCAACTTAGGCCATTTACGACTTTTTACGATAACCGTTATTTAATAATAATAATAATAATAATAATAATAATAATAATTTTATTTGTTGACGCTTGTCGTACAAATAGAGTTGAGTATATAAATAGTACAGATAATTTGTGTAACTGAGTGTATACAAAAGGAAAACACAAAAAAAAAAAAAAATACAAAGAGCCCAGCAAACAAAAAACATACAATAAATAAAATAAAAAAAAAATAAATAAATAAATAAATAAATACATAAATAAGCAAACAAATAAAAAACAAAATCAACAGCAACAGAATGCACCCGACCTGGGAACTATTCGTTTAGAATAAATGATCTTATTTTTAACATGTTCTTCATAAAGTAATAAATATTATTTAACTTCTCCAAACAATCTATCCTTAGCAGGCTTTCATAGTTTTCAGCATCCGATGCCCCCTCGCTTGCGTATCTCCCAATAAATGCTCTTCGTAGGTGATTGTATAAGGGGCATCTGAGAACTATATGGCTTAATGTCTCTTCCTCGAAGAGACAACAAACCACACATACTTCTGTCGCAGAGATCCTGTATGAGCATCCACCGGTCCAGAGAACAGGACTTTCTGCACTCGATACTCTCATCTGACTCACTATCCTAATTCGGTCTAAATTGCATCCAAATTCCAGGTATGAGATTTCATCGGGTACTGGTGCAATTCTCCGATAGATGGAGTTGTATCTGGAATTACTTATTCGAGCGCCATCATTTTCCGCTTTGATCTTGCACCATGACTCAATTAACACGGGAATGCACCTCTTAATCTTTTCAGGGGTCGCTTCGCACCACAGTGCTTCCTGGTCCACTTCTTTAAGCATTTCCCTCAGTTGAGATGCCCAATTCCGATCCAGTCTGCCGAGGTTTTTTCTCCTCAAGTTCTCTAAGCCTGTCAAAGCATAGTTTAGGTATACGATTATCTGACATATTTAGTAATTTAATCCACCAATTAAGCATTTTTTGGAAGACAATTACACTAATAGGAGCTCTGTTTGTTTCAACCCTGACAAAATGTCCGGGTGTATTTCTAGGCCATCTAAAATATCTTTTAATAAACTCGACATTGACTTTTTTCAATCAGTTCAAGGTATTGCGGAGACCAAATTTCTGATGCATACAGTAATGTTGCAGCTACTACAGAATCGTAGAGTTTTTTAGCACATTCCCAGCTCGTATTTTTGCTTTTAATTAGGGTTTCAAAAACTCTACCCAATGCAATTCTTCCCTTCGTGACCAAAGACTGCGCAGCCAAACCGAATTTTCCAGACGAGGAGAACTTCACGCCGAGGTAGGTATATGACGATACCTGTTCTATGTCTTCACCGTCCCACTTAATCGGACTAACTACTTTTTTCTTCCCTTTGAGAAGCAAACCATTTTTGTTTTTGAAGCATTCAGTTCGAGACCATTACTCTTCAAGTATCCGTTATTTAATAATACATATATATTTATTTGGGTCCAGGCATTCTTATTTAAGCCATTTGGTATCCAAATGGCTTAAATAAAATCTTCGGACTGCCTGGAATCAAGGCAGGCGCGCTACCAACTACGCCAAGCCCAGGGGTCTTATGTAGGCCTATTAAAAAAAAATAATAATACATTTCAACATATTTCGTCAATAATTATGACATTTAATTATTTTAATTTTTCTAAAACGAATTTTATATTGGATGTTTTAGATGCTGAAAGGGATTAGGTTTGTTTTATTTCTATACAATTGTTTGACTTGTATAACTTATCCTGATCTACTTCGTCATTTGGTTTAATCGGGCTGATATGGCTGTAAATCCTACATATAGACAGTTAAAATAAATATTTTCCTCAAAGTAAATATCTCCTTTTCTTTAGGCCACATTAGTGACCGTTCAGTTAAACTGGTTGCCGATATTTAAGGGGCCGCCTTTCAAGGAGTGTTCGTCTCGCGGTGCTGATTTTGAAAGTTTCTAGCCACAATTTTAATGATATCGACCTATTTTTTTTTTTTAATTAAACCTATTTAAAATATCTACAACTTACTTTTTTGATTTTCGGAAAAAAAAATTTAATAAAAAAATAAAATTTGTAGATTAATTACATTAAATAAAAGAAATTTTAAAAAATCTGGTGTGACCAGCACGGTGCGCAACTTTCTCTTACCGAAGGGTAAGAGAAAGTTGTGTGCTGTGCGGTCACACCAGATTTTTTGGGTCGAGATATATTTAGTTTCCGATAGCACCTTAGTTTCAAACTTGCATTTTAAATGTTGACTGCTTGAAATAAACTATGGTTATTTTTCAAAATTTTAATCCCATATTTGGACATTTTATACACAATATAGAATCGTAATTAAATACAAAATTTCATAAGAATTGGAAAAAAAAATTTAAATGTGTAAAAAGTTCCAAAGGGGACCCCCTTTTGAATCGAAATTAACATACAAATCCCCATAGGAAATTAACATTGGTCAAATGCGAAGATTAGGTGGAAAGTTTAAAACGTGTAGAAAGAGAGAAGATAATTTTGTGAGAGAGAGAGAGAGATATATATGTTTTCTCCGAAACAATTACAGGCAGAAATAAAATAAAAATAAATGGGAATTTAAATAATAATTGATTTTTAATCTAATAAAAAGAAAAAGATTTAAATTCGCTTACCATGGCAACCATTTCTCCTATCTTTCCTATGAAGCACAAGAGTAAAGTGTGCTTCAAACAATTTTGAGGGCAAAACGAGAATATACATTTGAAAGAGCATCTAATAAATAATTGATTTTTGAATTTTAATCAAAATCGTTAGAGCGAATTTTGAGAAAATCGAAAAAAACTGAAAAAGTACATCAGTAAAGTACTAGTACTCTTTGGCCGATTTTGATTAAAAGCTTATTTTGTCGGTCCCGGGGGGTGTTTAACTTAAATATAAAATTTCAGTCTCATAGCTCAATTCCTTCATGCTTAAAATTGAACACACACGAACAGACACACACACACACAGACAGACCATGTCGCGAAAACCACTTTTTTGGATTCAGGGGACCTCAAAACGTGAAGATCCATCAAAATCTCGACATCGAATTTTTGACATGAAACCAATACTTTCTCTCTATATATATATTACATATATACATAGGTAAGAGAAAGTAAAAATTCGTTCCATTATCTTATTTAATCTATCTAATATTATTAAACTAGCAATGTATGTTTATTTGTAAGCACATCAGTTCTCGAAAACGGCTCTAACGATTTTTTTCAAATTTTAAATAGTATACTATTTTCGGATCCCAGGCAGTCCGATGATATTATTTAAGCCATTTGGATACCAAAGGGCTTATATAAGAATGCCTGGACCCCAATATATATATATATATATATATATTTTCATAATAACGGTTATCAGGCCGAGCAGCTATATTTATTTCTTTATTTAAGAACCCACAGTGACGTTTCGGTCGACTATGCGACCATCTTCATGGCTAGCAATGGAGTTTATAAAAACATAACATCAAGAGGTTGTTATAACAAAATAAAAATTTCAAGACATAAACATAAATTATCATTACCTAGATTTCAGTCAAGAGAAAACCCTCTAAGTTCTTTGACAGACATTTGATAAACGATCTGATAGATCGTAATGCATTTTATGAAATGTCTGCCAAAGAACTTAGAGGGTTTTCTCTTGACTGAACTCTAGGTAATGATAATTTATGTTTATGTCTTGAAATTTTTATTTTGTTATAACAACCTCTTGATGTTATGTTTTTATAAACTCCATTGTGGCCATGAAGATGGTCGCATAGTCGACCGAAACGTCACTGTGGGTTCTTAAATAAAGAAATAAATATAGCTGCTCGGCCTTTTATTTTCTACTACATATTGATTCAGCTATTCGCCTTAAATAACGGTTATCGTTTAAAGTCTTATATGGCTTTAGTTGCCGAAAATACTGTGTGAATAGGAAAAAGTGTCAAAGTTTTTATAGAAAAAAAAAAAATATACTATTTTTGATACGAAAATGAATTGCGCTAGGTCTCACCTTTGGGAAAATTCGAAGTCGGGAAGAGAGACGTAGTAGCCAAGGAAATTAAATAAAAAAACTTTTGAAGTCGGGAGGAATAAAACCAGCGTTTGTTGGATACCTTTTCCTTTAATCTAGGCAGACGTTTCGGTAACCATAACGGTTGTCATCTTCAGTGGTAATTGAAAGTTTTTAAAAGTTACAATATTTTTTTATATGACAGAGACACCTTAAAAAACTCATTAACAACTTGAAGATGACAACCGTTGTGTTTTAGGAACGTCTGCCTAGATTAAAGGTGGGGAAGGTTTTTCCCCGCAGGTTTTGATCTTCCAAAATTCAAAAAGTTTTTTATTTAATTTCCCTTGGCTGCTACATCTCCCTGATATCCAATTTAAAGTCTACAGCCACTTTTCATCCGATATTCAGAAATATATATATATATATA
>JAKCPI010013987.1:0-11903 GCA_023213315.1 Euborellia annulipes
CAATTGGTGTGCGTTCAGCCTAACACTGTGCTGGGGAGAAATTACTTAAATTTTACAATAAAAACTCATGCACCTGATATTTTACTATTAAGTTATATCATAAAAAAATTTCTTCTTTCTCAGTAGGAGAAAAAAAAGAAAAATACGAGAAACTACTTTAGATTGGAGAGATGTGGCTGTGAGATATCAGTAGGTGAGGTTTGGAGGACAGCAGCCAGGAAGGTAGCCTCTATTCAATAAAACAGACTCCTTTAACAAAACGTTTCGGCTAATTTTATCTAATATGTCGTAAATAAAACTATTAATAGGTACAAACAAAAATATATTAATGTCAATAATAACTCCTCCACTACCACTAACTCAAATAATATGAATGCAACAACACCTTATTTCTCAATGACATATGTACCCATGGTGTCTGATAAATTGAAAAAATCTTCAAAGAAATCAATATTTCCTGAGCATTTAGACAATCAAATAACATATCATGTCTATTCAATAATAAAGATAAAATAAAAAAAGAGAAAAAATAATAACATTATATATAGTATAGAATGCACAAACTGTCCACCCCCCACCAATGTATATATCGGCCAAACATCTAGGTATTTACATCTCCGTACTTCTGAGCATAAAAATAGCATAAAAAACAAAAAATTAGTCACTGCCTTAAGCGTGCATTCGGTTGAAACGGGGCACGTCTTTGATTTCGACAACGTCGCTATATTGGCGCATATTGACAACTTATATAAAAGATTAACAGCAGAAAAATGCTATATTAAAGTGTATGGGGGTAGGGCACTAAATTTTCAAAGTGATTGTACAGGTCTTGGGAATTGCTATACTGCCCTATTATCCGGCTATGAAATGTAAATTATTCCAAGGGTTGTATGTTGCCATTGTGTGAGAAAAACAATTTTTGTTAAGAGATCTTGATAACAAAATGATTATTTTTTAAAAAATTTTTACATTAAAGACCGAATTTTATTTTAATATATTTCTTCTCGTTGTCAGTGAGTATGGAGTTTCCTTTTATTAATTTCTTAAAATTAGTTGGAAGTAATGCAAAAATAATCAATATTTAAATATAAACATGAGATTAAAAATGATTAAATAACAGGATAATAGAGAATTTATATATAAATGAATGAATTTGATTAAAAAAGACATTTCGATATTTGCCTTCTCACAAGCTTCATCATATTCATTATATTTGCATTGTTATAACACATAAGCATCATTGAACTATTCGCTTATGCACAACACACAAGTGACAACTCTATTTCCTATTAGACTGTAAGTTTTAAAATAAGGGAAAAATTATATTTTGTATAAATTTATAACAATCAACTTTAAACAATGTAAATATTTTTATACAGCTACAACAACTGAAGATGGCGCAATTAAAATTAGCCGAAACGTTTTGTTAAAGGAGTCTGTTTTATTGAATAGAGGCTACCTTCCTGGCTGCTGTCCTCCAAACCTCACCTACTGAAACTACTTTAGGTAGTATAACTTATGAAGATGATGACCTTAAGTTATTGTTTTTGAGGTATTCTCATAACACGGGTTCAGTCAGAAAAACTTGATAAATTTAGTAAAATGTTACTCGACTTGTACGTATTATTCACTCTAACTGGTTTTTCAATTGTTTCAGAAAATCGTCTGTTGTCTTTCCAACATCTTCAGTATTTTGAGTACCTGAGCTCTCAAAAATAAATTCTCATTAAGGTAATATGAAGAATAAATCATTAATTTATTTTTAATAGCCACTGGAAAACATTTCTAATTGAATCCAAATTTATTTTATTTTTATAGAATAAAACCAGCTGCTAGTGGACACCTCTCACTTCAATTTAATTTGTAAATACAAATTACAAATTACAAATTAAATTGAAGTGAGAGGCGTCCACTAGCAGCTGGTTTTATTCTCCGGTTCCTTCTATATGTATATGATCCAGCAAAAGTTATAATCGTAATTATTTAATTTTTTTAAATGACACCTGTTTGATTTTGTTTTGATTTTTTTTTTTTCAAAATTAGCGAAAAATGTCTTTTACTTACTTGTTAATTATTAGTTGTTATTGTTAGTTGATTATTTCAAAAACTATTCAGTTTTCAAAAAAATGTCAAAGAATAAAAACTTTTTATTACTTTTTTTATTTATTAGGCTATACCAGGAGGTATATTTTGAATTTCATTAAGATCGCTTTAAAAAATAAATTAAAAAAAGTGTGCACTCTGTACAAAAAAGTCATTTGCTTATCGCTTTATTTTATTTATTTAAAGTCTTTTTCGGTATAGGAAGCCATTTCTACTAGACTCATATTTCAATTGATTGTTAGCCAATTGAATTGAAATTTTGTCACATAATGATTATGGATATGACCCAGAGGCAATTATTTAAATTTTAATATAAAAACTCATGCGATTTTCACATTCGCTAATCTATTGTTATCATAAAGAAAATTTTCTACATAAAAGTTTTATTTATTACATTATTTATTTTTCATATATAATTTATTTATAAATAACATCTTTTTATGGATTTTCGTATTTCTTAACAAGCGGATCTCTTTCTTTCGGGTGGGTGGCGGAGGTTTCAAAACTTGCTCCCAACGACATGAATGAATAAATTCAAAAGCTTAAAGAGATTCGTTGAGCACCTCTCAATTCATCGAGAATATCTATTTGTAGCCAGGCGATTTGAATTTTGGGACGTACTTTCTCTCGTCCTCTTCTCTCTTTTTTTTCCCTTTATAATACCACAAAAGAAATAAAAATAAAATGTTTCCCTTCGTGAATATGCACACCCGCTTCCCCAAATATTGATTGTATACATTCTAAACAAGGGTGTCCGCAGGATTTTTTGTAGGGGGGGCATGTCACTTCCAGATAAGTTAAAAAAACGTACTTTGATATTAATAATGTTATACATCTCTTAGTATTTAATCTAAATGAATTTCGATTTTAATCGAATCATTAAAATCTTTTTTAAATTTATTGATTTATTTGAGGTGATCTGCGATTTAAAATAACACACCGCGTAATAATATAACATTAAAATGCTATATAGTACAGAGAAGTTGCTTCATTAACCTGTTGTTAGAGCAAATATATAAAGAAATAAAATATGATAAATAGATGATTTTAGGTCCGCTTCATTTGAGGTGTCTGTAAACAGACCCCGTTATCCAGATATATTTATTTAAATTCTAATCTCTTTCTAAAAGCTATCCATTACTTGATTATTAAAAAACTATGGAAATTATTTATTTTTTTTTTTTTGTTATCAAGCAAATACAGAAAACAATCTGTCCCAATGCCTACGGGCTTGGTCTAGTTGGTAGCGTACATACCTTCTATACCGAACGTCGCGGGTTCGGACCCCAGGCAGTCCGATGATTTTATTTAAGCCATTTGGATACCAAATTCTATTAAAAATTAAATTGAAATATGGATTCTTAATTTGTAAACTTCAATTATTTTAAAATTTCATTTACAGTAACATTCGATTACATTTTAATAGATAATTTTCAACCTTAAATTAATATATGCAAAATTCGTATATAGAAATATAATTGAAATAAATTTGAGGTGGAAAATAAAATTATGAATCATTATTCAAATAAGCTTTATTTCAAAATTTATAACATATGGTTGATGTAATAAAAGAGTTTTCCAAAAATTTTATAGCTTAATCTATTATTTATATGGGTTAATTGAAATTTTCAATATTTTATCAAGATTTTTTTGTATAATTATAATAGGCTCATACCAGGTATATAGGTAGGTTTATATCCCATCACACTAGAAACTAAATATCTTAAAAAATATTATACGCAAAATAGTGTATCTCACTGGCCAAAAGTCCTAATGAAAATTAATTTTACTTCCTGCCATCAACAATCAATCTACAGTACATATATTAAAATATATACCGTAGATTGATTGTAAATGTTTCCGTTTGTTCATAAACTATTGGACAGATTTTCATGAAAGGAGTTTTTTTTTTTTAATGAAAGAGAATTTTCCGGAGGTGGTTTTAGCCTATCATTAATTCAGATTACGACTAGG
This sequence comes from Euborellia annulipes, assembly GCA_023213315.1. Classification (NCBI taxonomy): domain Eukaryota; kingdom Metazoa; phylum Arthropoda; class Insecta; order Dermaptera; family Anisolabididae; genus Euborellia; species Euborellia annulipes. The sequence goes on from JAKCPI010013987.1 coordinate 4,078, forward strand.
GAACCTATTTTATAAAAAAAACTGTGTATGTATGTATCCAAAATTAGGAGAAGGGGCAGATGCAGCCATAAATAAAAAGCCTTCGATTTTTCAAAATCCATTGAGACGTTTCGGGTTAATTTTATTGACTAACTTCAATCTTTAAAGTTTTTTAATAAATATGATGGGCCAACTCGCCAGTAAAAATGATAAATACATAAATTTGCATGTATTACCCATACGACCAACTCCGGGACCATAAGAATTTTGAAGTACTGAAGAGGGGTCAATAAAATTAGCCAAAAACGTCTCTTTGAATTGTGGAAAAGTGAGGCTTTTTATTTTTGGCTACACCTGCTCCTTCTCCTATTTATAGAAAAACAGCTGCTGACATCATCCTTAATTGGCAAAAAAACTTTCCCCACTGCAAGCGGGCAATTGTTCGCTTAAGACAAAACCAGGGATGGGCAAAATCCTTTAAAGATAGTTATCCGATCCGCAGATCTTTGAAGTTCGGATGATCCGACCCGTGCTGCAAAAGGATTAGCGATAAGCTAATCCGAACCGATTTAGAAAAAGGATCACTCTTCAGAAAATCCAGTCTGATCCGGAAATCCGATCCAATTTCTAATAAAATTGCCGGCCATTGAACCTGCAATATCCGCCGAAAGCAAGTAAGCATTGTGGCTGGTATTAAATATATTTTCTACGTCTATTTCGGCATCTGAAGTCATTTATTTACAACTCCTTGGTAGCCAATATAATTTGAATAAATTTTATCGCTTATGACGAGAAACGACAAAAGCTCTAGCTTTAAACTCAATTTTTCACAAATTTTAGATTTTTTTTTCCTTTTTTTAAATAATTCATAACAATTCTATTTCTACATGAAGAGTCAAAGGTTAAACGAAAGAGAGATGAAGAGAGTAAACCATTTAAAATTTTTCACTTTTCCCTTTTCCGTTTATATAGTTCCTCATTCTCTCTCTCCCTCACTCTTTAGGGCAGTGGTAATACTGGTAGGAAATGCAAACTCAAGTACAAACACACGGGCAAGAGCTTCAGGATTGAGGATTGAGAACGAGGGCCTGTGCAGACCCCAATTGTGTTATGCTAATGCCCAACCAGCCCAAAAGGCAAAGGACAACCGCAAAGGACAGCATCCAGATATTAAATCTAGCCCGGTTGGTGAAAAAAAATCAAAGGCGAAGAAAAAGGATAGATAGAAAATTGATAAAAAAAAGAAAAATAATAAAAATTGGTGAAAAAAAAAACAATTCCAGCTCGGCTCATCTCTCATCCCTTGAGTTCCTTTATAGTCTTTTATTGATCTAAGATATAATAAAAAATAATGATTTAGATCTTCCATTTAATCGTATTATTGGTTCATATTTTATACAATGACTGGGATAATTAATTTTTTATTGTTAAACTAAAAATTCAAATAAATAGCTTACTTCTATCTAGGTACCTATCCTCTATCTTCAATTCTTCATTATCCCCATAAATTCTAATTCATACTTTGTGATCAGGCTACAGGCAGAGGGGGCCCTTTGAGTCCCAAAAATTCCAATAAAAAATAATTTTTTCATGAAATTCCTGTTTGTGATCAATTATTTCAATTGAATTGGCTACCAATCGACAAATATCTAGGGCGGAGTCTAAATGGCCTTAAATTTAAATACCGGAGAAGAACGTTTTTTTTTTTTTTTTTTTTTTTTTAATTTATTTAAAGCCCTTTTCTGCTTCTGAGGCCATTTAGACTCCTTCCTTATTTTTCTAAATTTATTGGTATCCAATATAATTTTTCCTTGGCCCCTAGCTCAAGAGGCAACCCTTAAGTACTAAGAGGTTGTTCTCCCGGTACTGTCCATGGTAGCAGTTTCTTAAATTAAGAAATAACTTTTTTAATTTAAACTTGAAACCGTTGGCTCTAGATGAATTAGGTAAATAAAAATTAATAGTGCAAAGTAAATAATTTACTCTTCTCTTGTTAATAATTTAGCTATTTTTAAGGCACCCTCCCCTACGATTAGCAATATACCTACTGTTAGTATTGTCAATATTTCAATCGTATATGGCAGTGATTCCTAACCTTTTTTTAGCTCTCACTGTACGTAGTACTAAGGGGTAGAGAACTTATGCAGAGACTCCGGTGTCTGTCTGTCTGTCTGTATGCATAAAAAGTACAATATTAAGCATTTTAGGCCTGAACTAAAAGTTGTAGGAATAATAATTACATATACGTATTCAGCATAAAAAACTGGTTCAGGGAAAAATACGTTTTGGTCTCTCACACTTCTAATTTTTGAGTTATTAATTCTTAAAGTTACGATTTCTCCCATAGGAAATGTATAGAGAAATATTTATGTATTTTTTTCATTTGTGTATTCCATGAATGCAAACAAATCCTCAATCAGGCACTTGTTTTTCATAAATATGGAGAAATAACCTCAATTAAAATGCTTAATGTCCAGAAAATCCATAGTGAGAGCGCCCCTTTGAATTTACTACTGTAAATTCTTTCCTACTTTTTTTTGTCGCCGCACTCTTTTAACGATTTTAAAATTTGGCGGCACACAAAGAAAAAGATAAGTTTAAAAGTTGTTTCATATATAAAAGTACTTTTCTTTAATTTACACTTTCTTGTAATAAAAAAGGATTGTAATTACATTTCTTAAATTTGGCGGCACAGTAGTTGAGAATCACTGGTCTAGGAGTAGCTTGACTGAAGGACTGATGAATTGGATACTAAATGACAGTAATACTGTCAATATAATTTCATTCATTAGTCCTTTAATAAAATAATTTGCAATAAATACTTGAAAAAAATTAATCAACATAACCTTTTAAATATAAAAAATACTACAGTAAAAAAGTTGTTAAGAAACCTTTAACAGTATAATAAATAAATGCTCTTTTCTTTATTGAATTTATCCGATCGTAAGATATTTTTTCAAGATTGAAGGATTTTCTTGAATAAATACTCAAAAGGCAATTAAATATATATACTTTATCGTTTATTCTTTCCATTTTCTTCTCCCCCATCCTTCAAGAAAATAATAGAGAATGAATAATTTAATAAAGGATATTATTATCCCCCCTTTTTATCCCCTCCAAATATTTTTCTTATTGATCTTTTGATCGGTTTGCTTGAAGTAGTCTTTAAAAAACTTTACTAAAAAGGGCGGGGTCGAGAAAAATAAGGGGTGACATTGGCGAGTGAAAATGCGGGGGCGTTTTTTTTTTTTTTTTTTTTTTTTGTGTGTGTCTGTGTGCGGAGATGGAATTAGTGTGTGACAAGAGAGAGCGAAGAAAAAAAAAAGTAGAGAGAAAAAAAAAGTACTGAGTATGGGGGTGGAAAAGGGTGAAATGAAATGAGCCGAAGGGTGATTTGATATTATTAACTCTCTCAATTGACATCGTTTCAGAATATTCCTTCCCATCTCTCTTTTTTCGTATTCATTCATTCATTTCGACTCTGTCTCCAATTTTTTTTTTCTATATCGCGTTCTTTATTATTAAATTCGTTGGAAGGAAATTAAATTTGATTCACGTCTCAATTTAGGTATACAGGGATGGGCCAGAAATCACTTTATTCTTTGATCAAGTGAATGGTTTTTTTTTTTTTTGCTGATATACCTGAAAAGCGATACAAAAATAAAATTATACCATCTTTATGGGTTCGTTTTATATAAATTAAGCTGAGATTATTTGTAAGGATTCTTATATAGAAATCTTTATGAATAAATATTTTAAACTGTTAAAAAATGTCTTTTATACTGACATAAGCTTCTTTTACAAAATTACTTATAGTGTGACCGCCCTCGGAATACCCAAGAGACAGGAAACAGCGATATAACAGTATGCATTGCCTTCCCCTTCTATTAAAGGACAAATTGTTTAAAATAAATATATAGTTATTTATTTCGTTTGATATCGGTTATCCGAACTTTTTATATTCAAATACAGATTGATTAACTAATTAATTAAATTAATTAAAATAAAATTTATTGCTCAGGATGGGAATTGATAGATAGATACAAACGCTTTTTGGAACATGAATGAAAACTCAACTTCGTTAATTAAATTGTGTTTTCTGTTATTCTTTACGATACCAACAATCAGTGGCGTAGCGAGCTTAAATCTCGCCAGAGGGTACAATACCTTTTTAGCCCCCCCCCCATTCGAAAACCATATAATATTATATGTAAAATATACAAAATTATTATATTACACTGCCACTAAATTTAAAATATATTTTCCAGAAATCAATTATAATAAAAATAAAAATTATCCAGCAAAATGCGGACCATTTGGCGCCCCTTTGTGAGTAGCGCCAGGGGCATGATGACTCCCCTTGCACCTCTCTCGCTACGCCACTGCCAACAATCAGGATATTAAATTTAAATTATTAAAGAAATTTCAGATGATTATTTAAAAAAAAAAAAAAAAAAAAAAAAATCCCTTTACCCCCCCCCCCCCCTGTATCTGCCCTTAACATGATCGCAATACTTTCTCAGTATATATTACATATATAGTGAGAAAGTATTATATAGGTAAAAGAAAGTAAAAAAAAAAAAAATAATAAAAATATTAATTTTAATATATTATTGAACACAAAACCTTGTGAACTTGAATTTAATTCTCCTATTAAATAATAAAAATATATTAATTTTTACCCTACACTTTTTTTAACACTCACACTTTTTTCTCATTCACACTCACACATCATTTAGTCTTTTCCTCAACTCAGGTCATATCATAATTTAACGATAACCGTTATATTAATAATATATATATTTGGGGTCCAGGCATTCTTATTTAAGCCATTTGGATGGCATAAGACCCTACACTTAATAGAATAATTAGAAAATTGGTCTCTAGTCGTTTCTGAAGATAAATCGCAAATAAAACTAGAAGTTTTTATTTTATTCTTGAGAGGTTGTGTTTGATATAAATTAAGCAATTAGCCTATAATGATACTTGTAAAATACATCGTCTAAATCTAGAATTGTTTCCAATTTTCTATTCTCTTTTTATTTTCTAATTAAAAAAAAAAAGTTTATCGCAGTGTATTTTGCACAATCAACGTTTTTCTAACGAACCCTACGTTTCTATTGCTTTCACACAGAAATGTCGTCTCCGTCGACAACAAGCCTGGGCTGTTTTTGTCTGTGACGGCTCTTTTGGCAGTTTGGGGGGCGTTTTTATTGGGGTTGGTTGGTTGGCTGGGTTATCCCTCTTGTGTGTGTGAAATTGCCCAGACCCATAGAACCCACCCCTTATAAAATCCAAAGCCTTACCCAAACCAAAACCCACCAAGGAAGGAATAGAATAGATTCCCTTGGCTCTCGTTATTACTACTACACATTGCACAAACGATTTACGCCCTTTCTCTCTCTCTCTCTCTCTCACTCTCTATATATATAAAGTTGGAGCAATTGAACTTAAAAGACATGAAAAGACCTCTCTGGATAGATATGCCCTATTGGGCAAAAAATATTAATTATAAAAACTAGACAGCACACAAATTTCCATTCCATTTGTCATAATTTTTTTTTTTTAAAGGAAAGAATAAAAAAATTCCATTTAAGGAGGTTATTAATTTGAGAACTTTGACTTACTACTATCACATGATAGTATACTTTTTTCAACTTCCCATTATATGGCTTAAAAAAAAAAAAAAAAATGCCTGGACCCCAATAGATATTATTATAAAATAACGCTTATCATCAAAGTCTTATATGGCCTAAGTTGCCGAAAAAACTGTGTGAATGTGTGTGTAAGTGTGAGTGTGAATGAGAAAAAAATGTGAGTGTTAAAAAAAACTTTCCTTTATAAATATAAATCCACCCTTTGAACTGGTGAGGTAGAAATACCATCCCATTCTATCCAAAAAAGTCCTTTAAATTAAAAAAAAAAGTAAGATATTGAGGAAATAAGACTTAGAGCCGGTTGCATAATTTTTAGTCAACTTGTAAACTTATCCGAACGATAGCAAATCATCGATATAGAATTCAAAAAATTTTGACTTTTTAATTAAGTATTTTAATGTTTTATAAATTTGATAACTCTTTTTTTTATCATGTCATTGAATAATTATTACACGAATTATTTTATTTATTATGTAATAATTTCTTTTTGGTTGTATTTCAAATACTATTAATAGAAAAATTACACCGACAGTTTTTTCTTTATTTATTTTTATTTCATTTGCACAGCTGACGATTCGGCTCCATGTTTGAACCATCCTCAGAGCTAGCAAAGTCTTTACGAGTCTGTCATAGGGGATTTTATTCATTTTTAGACTTTTATCATTATATATAATGAGGATGGAACCGAAACTCAGTTTGCCGGCCTTAGAAGTTTAAATAATTTTACATGTTTTTAATTTATTTATATGTTAAAAAAAATATTGTCTCCTATTTGTGCACCACCAACGAAACAGATTAGCAGTTCCATTGTCTACCTCCCCGGCGCACTAGCGAATCTGCATGATTTTGTTCCCGACTTTATGAAATACAATCACAGAAATGAAAAGGAATGGAGCAAGGTAGGAAGAAGCCTCTATCATTAAATCAAACTCCTTTATTACAAAACGTTTTGTAATTTCTGTGACTGAATTCTACACAGCCATTTTCTTTATTAATTTATGGGATACAACTTTAGTGACGTGTGATTACTCTCTAATGTGCAAATAAAAAAAATTTAAAAAAATACATCGCTGCAATTACAAAACGTTTAGGCCAAAGCGTTTTGTAATAAAATAGTTTGATTTAATGATAGAGGCTTCCTACCTTGCTGCATTCCTTTTCATTTCTGTGATTGTATCTCATAAAGTCGGGAACAACATCATGCAGATTCGCTAGTGCGCCGGGGAGGCAGGCAATGGAACTGCTGATCTGTTTCATTGGTAGCGCACAAATAGGAGACATTATTTTTTTTAATCATATAAATAAATTAAAAACATGCTTAAAAAATACGAAGTAAAATTATTTAAATTTTTAAGGCCGGCATGACTTAAAAAAAAAAACAGAAATTTCATCTTTTTCCAGTAAATATTTAATAAAAGTGGTGTTAAAAAGAAAGGTGTCTATCTAAGTAGTAATTAATAATTTTCTCTCTTTATGAATATCACCCATTTCAAATAAAAGAGAGTGGTAATTGCCTCTTTTAAATATTAACCAATATGTTAAATAGTAATTTTTGATTTTAAGAAAAGACTAAAGTCGATGAACATTAGAGGGAATCTTAAAAATTAAAATGATTTTTGGTGAAAATTTTATTAAGCATGTCTGAACTTTTATCAAGATAAACCATAAATTTATTTATAATTCTCTAATTAAGCATTATTATAATTTTATTTTATCGAATTTCTTAAATAAAACTATAGAATAAGAAAAAACTTTATTCTGTATAATGAAATTCATAATTTGAATATAGATTATTCAGGTTTGTTTTTATATTCATTACATCCATTACAATAAATAAGCAATAAATTTTGTGATTCTACCATCTCTTCCATTTATAAATTTTGCCAATTTACAAATTAAAGTATATAATCCATATACAAATTGCATCCTGTAATTTAAACGCATTTATGAAACTTTTTTTACTTTCTCTTACCTATGTATATATGTAATATATATATAGAGAGAAAGTATTGGATTCATGTCAAAAATTCGATGTCGAGATTTTGGTGATGTTATTTTATTATTCGGATCATAAAATGATTCATATTTTATTAATAATATTTATTTACTCTTATATTTAGATTCAATAAATCAAGTTTACCATTTAATATTGAAATTAACATAAGTTGTATATGATAAATATCATATATA
>JAKCPI010013988.1:0-14341 GCA_023213315.1 Euborellia annulipes
AAAAAAAACTTTTATGTCTTTACAAGGGGAGGGCACGACCTTGGGATTTCATTTTGGGATGAAACTTCGGGTGATGATTGTAGACCGTTAGGGGGTTCACCCCTTGAAATAGTAACGCGCAACGCTCAATAGTTTCGGAGAAAATGGCGTTTAAAAAATTCAAAGTCCGCTTATATACTAGTTAGACTTTTTATATGACAATGGCGACAATAGTCTAGTAGGTAGCGTGTCTACCTACCAAATGGGCGCTTGGGGTTCGAATCTCGCCTCGACTTATTTTTTTTTTATTAAATTATTTATTATATTGTTTTTACAGTTAAATAAATTTATTATTTACTATTAAAGATTATTTTTTAATAAATAACTATAGTGTTATTTTGCTAACAAAAAAAAAGACTAAATTTTAAATCATAATTTAATTATATTCAATAGTAATATTTTAAATAACTTCCAAATAAATACACTATTATTTAATAAACTATTATTCAAAATACTATAATTTAGGCTATTAATAAGTAAAAAGTTTCAATCTTATTATATCATTTATACATTATACTTTTTTATTACAAACATGAGCCTGAATGATAATCATCTTAAAAACATTTAAAACAAAATTTTTTTTGGCATCTAGCATAATTAGGCTAATGAAAGCGGAATAATTTTTACAAGAACAATGAATTATTTTTTAAAAGATAAGTTGGAAAACAAACAAACATCATTTACGTTCACAAAAATTTCTCTATTAATAAATAATCCATAATATTAAATAATAAATTTATTTAATTGTAAAAACAATAAAATAAATAATTTAATAAAAAAAAAAAAATAAGTCGAGGCGAGATTCGAACCCCAAGCGCCCATTTGGTAGGTAGGCACGCTACCTACTAGACTATTGTCGCCATTGTCATATAAAAAGCCTAACTAGTATATAAGCGGACTTTGAATTTTTTAAACGCCATTTTCTCCGAAACTATTGAGCGTTGCGCGTTACTATTTCAAGGGGTGAACCCCCTAAAGGTCTACAATCATCACCCGAAGTTTCATCCCAAAATGAAATCCCAAGGTCGTGCCCTCCCCTTGTTAGTAATGAAATCAATCATGGAAGAATAAAGTGATTGAAAATGAATTAATTAGTTTCTGCCTTTTCTGTTTAATTCTCTTATGTATTGATTGGAGGATGTCTGACTCGTGAAAATTAATTAATCTTTTCAAAACTAGATTTTTTTTTTTTACTCATTCTTAAATCTTGACAAGTTTTTAGGCGTCAGAATAATGATTTTTTTTAAATTCATTTTCTCACTTATTTATTTGAAATGGTTTAGTTCTGGCCGTGTTAACTGTTTCGGCCCTCCAGCCATCTTCAGAACCTTAAGCTAAATACATATAAAAAAAAATTTTTACCGGCAGCAGCTTTAAAAACGGTCTTTAAGAGTGATATGTTTGGAATAAGTTGTCAGAAGTAACTTAATCGATGATAAGTAAAATTTTTTTCTATTTTATTAAAAAAAGTCTTTATAATTTTAAAATCAATAGGTCCACATTTTTATAAAAAAATTTTTATTTACATTTAAGGTTCTGAAGATGGCTGAAAGACCGATACAGTTAACATGGCCAGAACTATAAGTCAATTCAAATAAATACCTAAAAATTTGACAAGATTTGACTGCCTGGGGGGGCCTGGCAATGGAGAAGAGCAACAGTCCCCACAATTAAGTAATGCCTAGCTCGCCGAAAGCTCGGGAATGGTGACCCCGAGCAAACAGCCTGTGGAACGTCCCCTGGGTCCCCCGGTAGCCTAATCAGTGTGCGTTGGCATTGAACAAATCGTTTTGCTCTTGGACAAAACGTTTTTTTTTTTTTTTATTTTTATAGAATAAAACCAGCTTCTAGTGGACGCCTCTCACTTCAATTTAATTTGTAAATACAAATTACAAATTAAATTGAAGTGAGAGGCGTCCACTAGCAGCTGGTTTTATTCTCCGGTTCCTTCTATATGTATATGATCCAGCAAAAGTTCTAATCGTAATTATTTAATTTTTTTTAATGACACCTGTTTGATTTTGTTTTGATTTTTTTTTTCAAAATTAGCGAAAAATGTCTTTTACTTGTTATTTGATTATTTCAAAACTATTCAGTTTTCAAAAAAATGTCAAAGAATAAAAACTTTTTATTACTTTTTTTATTTATTAGGCTATACCAGGAGGTATATTTTGAATTTCATTAAGATCGCTTTAAAAAATAAATTAAAAAAGTGTGCACTCTGTACAAAAAAGTCATTTGCTTATCGCTTTATTTTATTTATTTAAAGTCTTTTTCGGTATAGGAAGCCATTTCTACTAGACTCATATTTCAATTGATTGTTAGCCAATTGAATTGAAATTTTGTCACATAATGATTATGGATATGACCCAGAGGCAATTATTTAAATTTTAATATAAAAACTCATGCGATTTTCACATTCGCTAATCTATTGTTATCATAAAGAAAATTTTCTAATTTTCTAAAAGTTTTATTTATTACATTATTTATTTTTCATATATAATTTATTTATAAATAACATCTTTGTATGGATTTTCGTATTTCTTAACAAGCGGATCTCTTTCTTTCGGGTGGGTGGCGGAGGTTTCAAAACTTGCTCCCAACGACATGAATGAATAAATTCAAAAGCTTAAAGAGATTCGTTGAGCACCTCTCAATTCATCGAGAATATCTATTTGTAGCCAGGCGATTTGAATTTTGGGACGTACTTTCTCTCGTCCTCTTCTCTCTTTTTTTCCCTTTATAATACCACAAAAGAAATAAAAATAAAATGTTTCCCTTCGGGAATATGCACACCCGCTTCCCCAAATATTGATTGTATACATTCTAAACAAGGGTGTCCGCAGGATTTTTTGTAGGGGGGGCATGTCACTTCCAGATAAGTTAAAAAAACGTACTTTGATATTAATAATGTTATACATTTAATCTAAATGAATTTCGATTTTAATCGAATCATTAAAATCTTTTTTACTTTCTCTTACCTATGTATATATATATGTAATATATATATAGAGAGAAAGTATTGGATTCATGTCAAAAATTCGATGTCGAGATTTTGATGGATCTTCACGTTTTGAGGTCCTCTGAATCCAAAAAAGTGGTTTTCGCGACATGGTCTGTCTGTCTGTGTGTCTGTGTGTCTGTGTGTGTTCAATTTTAAGCATGAAGGAATTGAGCTACGAGGTTGAAATTTTATATTTAAGTTAAACACCTCCCGGGACCGGAAAAATAAGCTTTTAATCAAAATCGGCCAAAGAGTACTAGTACTTTACTGATGTACTTTTTCAGTTTTTTTCGATTTTCTCAAAATTCGCTCTAACGATTTTGATTAAAATTCAAAAATCAATTAATTTTTAGATGCTCTTTCAAATGTATATTCTCGTTTTGCCCTCAAAATTGTTTGAAGCACACTTTACTCTTGTGCTTCATAGGAAAGATAGGAGAAATGGTTGCCATGGTAACAAAATATAAATATTTTCCCATACTTATAAATTTTACATCTGAATTCAAATATTCCCTACTGCCGGGAACTAAATGCGTGTCGACACGAAAAATCTGGTGTGACAAGCACAGAACACAACTTTCGATTACCGAAGGTAAGAGAAAGTTGTGTGCTGTGCGCCAGTCACACCAGATTTTTAAATTTATTGATTTATTTGAGGTGATCTGCGATTTAAAATAACACACCGCGTAATAATATAACATTAAAATGCTATATAGTACAGAGAAGTTGCTTCATTAACCTGTTGTTAGAGCAAATATATAAAGAAATAAAATATGATAAATAGATGATTTTAGGTCCGCTTCATTTGAGGTGTCTGTAAACAGACCCCGTTATCCAGATATATTTATTTAAATTCTAATCTCTTTCTAAAAGCTATCCATTACTTGATTATTAAAAAACTATGGAAATTATTATTTTTTTTTTTTTTGTTATCAAGCAAATACAGAAAACAATCTGTCCCAATGCCTACGGGCTTGGTCTAGTTGGTAGCGTACATACCTTCTATACCGAACGTCGCGGGTTCGGACCCCAGGCAGTCCGATGATTTTATTTAAGCCATTTGGATACCAAATTCTATTAAAAATTAAATTGAAATATGGATTCTTAATTTGTAAACTTCAATTATATTAAAATTTCATTTACAGTAACATTCGATTACATTTTAATAGATAATTTTCAACCTTAAATTAATATATGCAAAATTCGTATATAGAAATATAATTGAAATAAATTTGAGGTGGAAAATAAAATTATGAATCATTATTCAAATAAGCTTTATTTCAATATTTATAACATATGGTAGATGTAATAAAAGAGTTTTCCAAAAATTTTATAGCTTAATCTATTATTTATATGGGTTAATTGAAATTTTCAATATTTTATCAAGATTTTTTTGTATAATTATAATAGGCTCATACCAGGTATATAGGTAGGTCTATATCCCATCACACTAGAAACTAAATATCTTAAAAAATATTATACGCAAAATAGTGTATCTCAATGACCAAAAGTCCTAATGAAAATTAATTTTACTTTCTGCCATCAACAATCAATCTACAGTACATATATTAAAATATATACCGTAAATTGATTGTAAATGTTTCCGTTTGTTCATAACTATTGGACAGATTTTCATGAAAGGAGTTTTTTTTTTTAAATGAAAGAGAATTTTCCGGGGGTGGTTTTAGCCTATCATTAATTCAGATTACGACTAGGGAACCTATTTTATAAAAAAAAACTGTGTATGTATGTATCCAAAATTAGGAAAAGGGGCAGATGCAGCCATAAATAAAAAGCCTTCGATTTTTCAAAATCCATTGAGACGTTTCGGGTTAATTTTATTGACTAACTTCAATCTTTAAAGTTTTTTAATAAATATGATGGGCCAACTCGCCAGTAAATATGATAAATACATAAATTTGCATGTATTACCCATACGACCAACTCTGGGACCTTAAGAATTTTGAAGTACTGAAGATGGGTCAATAAAATTAACCAAAAACGACTCATTGAATTGTGGAAAAGTGAGGCTTTTTATTTTTGGCTACACCTGCTCCTTCTCCTATTTATAGAAAAACAGCTGCTGACATCATCCTTAATTGGCAAAAAACTTTCCCCACTGCAGGCGGGCAATTGTTCGCTTAAGACAAAACCAGGGATGGGCAAAATCCTTTAAAGATAGTTATCCGATCCGCAGATCTTTGAAGTTCGGATGATCCGACCCGTGCTGCAAAAGGATTAGCGATAAGCTAATCCGAACCGATTTAGAAAAAGGATCACTCTTCAGAAAATCCAGTCTGATCCGGAAATCCGATCCAATTTCTAATAAAATTGCCGGCCATTGAACCTGCAATATCCGCCGAAAGCAAGTAAGCATTGTGGCTGGTATTAAATATATTTTCTACGTCTATTTCGGGATCTGAAGTCATTTATTTACAACTCCTTGGTAGCCAATATAATTTGAATAAATTTTATCGCTTATGACGAGAAACGACAAAAGCTCTAGCTTTAAACTCAATTTTTCACAAATTTTAGATTTTTTTTTCCTTTTTTTTAAATAATTCATAACAATTCTATTTCTACATGAAGAGTCAAAGGTTAAACGAAAGAGAGATGAAGAGAGTAAACCATTTAAAATTTTTCACTTTTCCCTTTTCCGTTTATATAGTTCCTCATTCTCTCTCTCCCTCACTCTTTAGGGCAGTGGTAATACTGGTAGGAAATGCAAACTCAAGTACAAACACACGGGCAAGAGCTTCAGGATTGAGGATTGAGAACGAGGGCCTGTGCAGACCCCAATTGTGTTATGCTAATGCCCAACCAGCCCAAAAGGCAAAGGACAACCGCAAAGGACAGCATCCAGATATTAAATCTAGCCCGGTTGGTGAAAAAAAATCAAAGGCGAAGGAAAAGGATAGATAGAAAATTGATAAAAAAAAAAGAAAAATAATAAAAATTGGTGAAAAAAAAAACAATTCCAGCTCGGCTCATCTCTCATCCCTTGAGTTCCTTTATAGTCTTTTATTGATCTAAGATATAATAAAAAATAATGATTTAGATCTTCCATTTAATCGTATTATTGGTTCATATTTTATACAATGACTGGGATAATTAATTTTTTATTGTTAAACTAAAAATTGAAATAAATAGCTTACTTCTATCTAGGTACCTATCCTCTATCTTCAATTCTTCATTATCCCCATAAATTCTAATTCATACTTTGTGATCGGGCTACAGGCAGAGGGGGGCCCCTTGAGTCCCAAAAATTCCAATAAAAAATAATTTTTTCATGAAATTCCTGTTTGTGATCCATTATTTCAATTGAATTGGCTACCAATCGACAATATCCTGAGAAGAACGTTTTTTTTTTTTTTTTAAATTTATTTAAAGCCTTTTTCGGCTTCTGAGGCCATTTAGACTCCTTCCTTATTTTTCTAAATTTATTGGTATCCAATATAATTTTTCCCTGGCCCCTAGCTCAAGAGGCAACCCTTAAGTACTAAGAGGTTGTTCTCCCGGTAGCAGTTTCTTAAATTAAGAAATAACTTTTTTAATTTAAACTTGAAACCGTTGGCTCTAGATGAATTAGGTAAATAAAAATTAATAGTGCAAAGTAAATAATTTACTCTTTTGTTAATAACACTAGTCGACAAGGTTTTTTTCACAAGAAATCTGATTAGTGACCCTAGTGCATTTTTTCATTCTGAATTCAGATATGTAGTTAGAATTTTTCCATCAGGCACAGTTTTAGAGATATAGAGCAAAATAGATTTTAGTCGAAAATGGGCTCTAAAACGGCTTTTATTTAAAATGTTCAAATTATTTTTAACGGGACACCCCGTCAAATTATGCAGATAGTTAGAATACATATAAATTTTAAGTTTCATCCCAATCGGAGGTCATTTAGACGTGCCGCAAACGGCTTAAAAGTTTAGAAAACTCGAAATTTTCCAGATTTCTTTTGCTTTGGTCACCCCTAATACAATTTTAGAGATCCCTGAATGAAAAAAACATATATGTACGATATTCTATAGTTCTTTGGCTTTCTAAAAAGCATTCATTCGTAAAAATCTGTTAATTATTAACGAAATTATTAATAAAAACGTGAGCAAAGAAAAAACACAAGTACATTCACTGGACAAAAAAAATGGACCTCTTGTTCTTTTAGAAGTATAAAGAAAGATATGAGATTCAAAAAATATTTTTTTTAATAATATATAATAAAGTTAGGGCCCGTGACCCGATGCTCAGAGAGGATACATTAACTTCTCGTGGATAGGGTTCGCTTTTTAATTCAATTGAAGTCCATTTTTTTCGACCAGTGAGTGTACTTGTGTTTTTTCTTTGCTCACGTTTTTATTAATAATTTCGTTAATAATTAACAGATTTTTACGAATGAATGCTTTTTAGAAAGCCAAAGAACTATAGAATATCGTACATATATGTTTTTGTCATTCAGGGATCTCTAAAATTGTATTAGGGGTGACCAAAGCAAAAAAAATCTGGAAAATTTCGAGTTTTCTAAACTTTAAGCCGTTTGCGGTACGTCTAAATGACCTCCGATTGGGATGAAACTTAAAATTTATATGTATTCTAACTATCTGCATAATTTGACGGGGTGTCCCGTTAAAAATAATTTGAACATTTTAAATAAAAGCCGTTTTAGAGCCCATTTTCGACTAAAATCTATTTTGCTCTATATCTCTAAAACTGTGCCTGATGGGGAAAAACTGAATTGATATTTGAATTCAGCATGAAAAATACTTATAGAATTTCATATCTTCATTCTTGTGAAAGAAAAAAAGTTCATTTTTGTCGACTAGTGTAATTTAGCTACTTTTAAGGCACTCTCCCCTACGATTAGCAATATACCTACTATTAGTATTGTCAATATTTCAATCGTGTATGGCAGTGATTCCTAACCTTTTTTTAGCTCTCACTGTACGTAGTACTAAGGGGGAGAGAGCTTATGCAGAGACTCCGGTGTCTGTCTGTCTGTCTGTATGCATAAAAAGTACAATATTAAGCATTTTAGGCCTGAACTAAAAGTTGTAGGAAAATAATAATTACATATACGTATTCAGCATAAAAAACTGGTTCAGGGAAAAATACGTTTTGGTCTCTCACACTTCTAATTTTTGAGTTATTAATTCTTAAAGTTACGATTTCTCCCATAGGAAATGTATAGAGAAATATTTATGTATTCTTTTCATTTCATTCCATGAATGCAAACAAATCCTCAATCAGGCACTTGTTTTTCATAAATATGGAGAAATAACCTCAATTAAAATGCTTAATGTCCAGAAAATCCATAGTGAGAGCGCCCCTTTGAATTTACTACTGTAAATTCTTTCCTACCTTTTTTGTCGCCGCACTCTTTTAACGATTTTAAAATTTGGCGGCACACAAAGAAAAAGATAAGTTTAAAAGTTGTTTCATATATAAAAGTACTTTTCTTTAATTTACACTTTCTTGTAATAAAAAAGGATTATAATTTCATTTCTTAAATTTGGCGGCACAGTAGTTGAGAATCATTTCTTTAATCAGGGGCGTATATAGAAATTTTTTTCGGGGGCTCGAACTCAAAAATTTTTCTGCGGAAAATTTTTTTTTTAAGAAACTAAATTTTTTTTCACACGAAATTTTTTGCGGAACATTTTTTCTTTTGCGGAACCAAAGGTTTCCATCCTGCAGGAAAATTTGTTGCCCTGATGTCTGTATATCCCTATATATGTATATGTACATGTGTTTGGGAAATTTCGGGGGGGGCCCGGGCCCCCTCGGCCCCCCCCCTTATATACGCCCCTGTCTTTAATTTACACTTTCTTGTAATAAAAAAGGATTATAATTTCATTTCTTAAATTTGGCGGCACAGTAGTTGAGAATCACTGGTATAGGAGTAGCTTGACTGAAGGACTGATGAATAGGATACTAAATGACAGTAATACTGTCAATATAATTTCATTCATTAGTCCTTTAATAAAATAATTTGCAATAAATACTTGAAAAAAATAATCAACATAACCTTTTAAATATAAAAAATACTACAGTAAAAAAGTTGTTAAGAAACCTTTAACAGTATAATAAATAAATGCTCTTTTCTTTATTGAATTTATCCGATCGTAAGATATTTTTTCAAGATTGAAGGATTTTCTTGAATAAATACTCAAAAGGCAATTAAATATATATACTTTATCGTTTATTCTTTCCATTTTCTCCTCCCCCATCCTTCAAGAAAATAATAGAGAATGAATAATTTAATAAAGGATATTATTATCCCCCTTTTTATCCCCTCCAAATATTTTTCTTATTGATCTTTTGATCGGTTTGCTTGAAGTAGTCTTTAAAAAACTACTAAAAAGGGCGGGGTCGAGAAAAATAAGGGGTGACATTGGCGAGTGAAAATGCGGGGGCGTTTTTTTTTTTTTTTTTTTTTGTGTGTGTGTCTGTGTGCGGAGATGGAATTAGTGTGTGACAAGAGAGAGCGAAGAAAAAAAAAAAGTAGAGAGAAAAAAAAAAAAGTACTGAGTATGGGGGTGGAAAAGGGTGAAATGAAATGAGCCGAAGGGTGATTTGATATTATTAACTCTCTCAATTGACATCGTTTCAGAATATTCCTTCCCATCTCTCTTTTTTCGTATTCATTCATTCATTTCGACTCTGTCTCCAATTTTTTTTTTCTATATCGCGTTCTTTATTATTAAATTCGTTGGAAGGAAATTAAATTTGATTCACGTCTCAATTTAGGTATACAGGCATGGGCCAGAAATCACTTTATTCTTTGATCAAGTGAATGGTTTTTTTTTTTTTTGCTGATATACCTGAAAAGCGATACAAAAATAAAATTATACCATCTTTATGGGTTCGTTTTATATAAATTAAGCTGAGATTATTTGTAAGGATTCTTATATAGAAATCTTTATGAATAAATATTTTAAACTGTTAAAAAATGTCTTTTATACTGACATAAGCTTCTTTTACAAAATTACTTATAGTGTGACCGCGACATATGCATTTCCTTCCCCATCCATTAAAGGTCAAATTGTTGAAAATAATATATAGTTATTTATTTCGTTTAATATCGGTTATCCGACCTTTTTATTTTCAAAAACAGATTCATTAACTAATTAATTTAATTAAATAAAATTAATTAAAATAAAATTTATTGCTCAGGATGGGAATTGATACGTACGCTTTTTGGAACATGAAAAAAAAAACTCAACTTCGTTAATTAAATTATGTGTTTTCTGTTATTCTTTACGATACCAACAATCAGGATATTAAATTTCAATTATTAAAGAAATGTCATATGATTATTAAAAAAAAAAAAAAACTTTAGAAATTTATAAATTAATTTATAATTCTAAGCAGATATAGAACATAGATATAGAGATATAGACTTAGGCCATAGGCATGACACATTTTCCAGAAATAACTAGAGTGGGCGTGCCTACCTTCTATACCGAACGTCTCGGGTTCGGACTCCAGGCAGTCCGATAATTTTATTTAAGGCATTTGAATACCAAATAAATTAAATAAAAATGCCTGGACCCCACAATTGATATATTAAACATACTGATTATCGTAAAAAGTCTTAAATGGCCTCAGTTGCCGAAAAGACTGTGTGAATGTGAATGTGAATGAGAAAAAAAGTGTGAATGTTTAAAAAAAAAAAAAAAAAAAAAAACTAGAGTGGGAAATGTGAGGAAGCGAATTTGTGATGTAGACACTACTAACCCCTGTTCCATACTTATACCAGGTATTTAATATTTTAACCACTTTCAAAAAAATGAAACAAAAAATTAAGAGAAATAAATCTGGTGTAATTAACGCACAGCGCACTCTTACCTAAAGTTGTGTACTGTGTTGTCACACCAGATTTTTTTTGACGAAATATATTTAGTTTTCCATTGCACCTTAGTACCAAACTTGTCCACTTGCGTTTCATAGCGCTAAAAAATACTTCGATTGAAAATAAAGTAGGTCTATACTTCAAACACGTTTTAGGAAAAAACTAATATACTTTACAACAAGCATCTAAAAAATAGTTGATTTCAAAATCGTTATACGAAATTTGGCCGATTTTGTTCAAAAGATTATTTTAATTGTCCGAGAGAGTACCTTGCTTAAATATAAAATTTCTAGCTCGTAGCTCATTCCCTTCATGCTTAAAATCACAAACAGACAGATACACAAATAGACCAATTTGCTTGACCCACTTTTTTGGAGTCACAGGACATCAAAAAGTGTATTTCCCTCAAAATCTCTACATCAAATTTTTGACATGATCCAAGAGCGAATCCAGAGGTGTTCTTCCGGGGGTAATCTGGTGTGACTTATCACACAGCAATTTTTTAGGTAATTTAAAGGCGCATTCTGTACTTGTTTGCTAGAATATAAATACAAATCAAATTTTTAAGTATTAATTTTTAAAATTTTACATTAAAAATAATTTTTTTTTTTTCGAAAAAAAAAGTATTTTTTTCAAATCTCGGGGGAGGTAAAAGAAAGTAAAAAAAAAAAAATAATAAAAATATATTAATTTATACCCTACACTTTTTTTTTTAACACTCGCACTTTTTTCTCATTCACACTCACACATCATTCACACAGTCTTTTCCTCAACTCAGGTCATATCATAATTTGACGATAACCGTTATATTAATAATATATATATTTGGGGTCCAGGCATTCTTATTTAAGGTATCTGGATGGCATAAGACCCTACACTTAATAGTATAATTAGAAAATTGGTCTCTAGTCGTTTCTGAAGATAAATCGCAAATAAAACTAGAAGTTTTTATTTTATTCTTGAGAGGTTGTGTTTGATATAAATTAAGCAATTAGCCTATAATGATACTTGTAAAATACATCGTCTAAATCTAGAATTGTTTCCAATTTTCTATTCTCTTTTTATTTTCTAATTAAAAAAAAAAAAAAAAGTTTATCGCAGTGTATTTTGCACAATCAACGTTTTTCTAACGAACCCTACGTTTCTATTGCTTTCACACAGAAATGTCGTCTCCGTCGACAACAAGCCTGGGCTGTTTTTGTCTGTGACGGCTCTTTTGGCAGTTTGGGGGGCGTTTTTATTGGGGTTGGTTGGTTGGCTGGGTTATCCCTCTTGTGTGTGTGAAATTGCCCAGACCCATAGAACCCACCCCCTTATAAAATCCAAAGCCTTACCCAAACCAAAACCCACCAAGGAAGGAATAGAATAGATTCCCTTGGCTCTCGTTATTACTACTACACATTGCACAAACGATTTACGCCCTTTCTCTCTCTCTCTCTCTCCACTCTCTATATATATAAAGTTGGAGCAATTGAACTTAAAAGACATGAAAAGACCTCTCTGGATAGATATGCCCTATTGGGCAAAAAAATATTAATTATAAAAACTAGACAGCACACAAATTTCCATTCCATTTGTCATA
This sequence comes from Euborellia annulipes, assembly GCA_023213315.1. Classification (NCBI taxonomy): domain Eukaryota; kingdom Metazoa; phylum Arthropoda; class Insecta; order Dermaptera; family Anisolabididae; genus Euborellia; species Euborellia annulipes. Next base: position 12,478 of record JAKCPI010013988.1, read on the forward strand.
ATTTTTTTTTTTTTTAAAGGAAAGAATAAAAAATTCCATTTAAGGAGGTTATTAATTGGAGAACTTTGACTTACTACTATCACATGATAGTATACTTTTTTCAACTTTCCATTATATGGCTTAAAAAAGAAAAAAAATGCCTGGACCCCCCAATAGATATTATTATAAAATAACGCTTATCATCAAAGTCTTATATGGCCTAAGTTGCCGAAAAGACTGTGTGAATGTGTGTGTAAGTCTGAGTGTGAATGAGAAAAAAATGTGAGTGTTAAAAAAAACTTTCCTTTATAAATATAAATCCACCCTTTGAACTGGTGAGGTAGAAATACCATCCCATTCTATCCAAAAAAGTCCTTTAAATTAAAAAAAAGTAAGATATTGAGGAAATAAGACTTAGAGCAGGTTGCATAATTTTTAGTCAACTTGTAAACTTATCCGAACGATAGCAAATCATCGATATAGTATTCAAAAAATTTTGACTTTTTAATTAAGTATTTTAATGTTTTATAAATTTGATAACTCTTTTTACTTTCTCGTACCTCTATATATATGTTAATATATAGAGAGAGAAAGTATTGGTTTCATGTCAAAAATTCGATGTCGAGATTTTGATGGATCTTCACGTTTTGAGGTCCCCTGAATCCAAAAAAGTGGTTTTCGCGACATGGTCTGTCTGTCTGTGTGTCTGTCTGTCTGTGTGTGTGTCTGTGAACAAAATATCTCAAGAACGAAAAGAGCTAGGAAGTTGAAATTTTATATTTAAGTTAGGCACCCCCATGGGACGTGACACGAAGCTTTTGAACAAAATCAGCCAAAAAGTACTAGTACTTTACTGATGCACTTTTTCAGTTTTTTTCGATTTTCTCAAAATTTGCTCCAACGATTTTTTTTTAAAATTCAAAAATCAATTATTTTTTAGATTCTCTATAAAATGTATATTCTCATTTTGTGATTGAAATCTTCTGAAGACCACTTTACTCTTGTTCTTCATAGGAAAGATAGGAATTTCTCCTATGGTTGCTATGGTAACAAAATATAAATATTTTTTCCATACTTATATATTTTACATCTTGAAAATCGAATGTACTGTCGGCAACTAAATACATGTCGACACAAAAAATCTGGTGAGACAAGCACAGTACACAACTTTCGATTACCGAAGGTAAGAGAAAGTTGTGTGCTGTGCGCCAGTCACACCAGATTTTTTACTTTCTCTTACCTATGTATATATGTAATATATATATAGAGAGAAAGTATTGGATTCATGTCAAAAATTCGATGTCGAGATTTTGATGGATCTTCACGTTTTGAGGTCCCCTGAATCCAAAAAAGTGGTTTTCGCGACATGGTCTGTCTGTGTGTGGGTGGGTGGGTGGGTGGGTGGGTGTGTGTCAAATTTTAAGCATGAAGGAATTGAGCTATGAGGCTGAAATTTTATATTTAAGTTAAACACCCCCCGGGACCGGAAAAATAAGCTTTTAATCAAAATCGGCCAAAGAGTACTAGTACTTTACTGATGTACTTTTTCAGTTTTTTTCGATTTTCTCAAAATTCGCTCTAACGATTTTGATTAAAATTCAAAAATCAATTATTTTTTAGATGCTCTTTCAAATGTATATTCTCGTTTTGCCCACAAAATTGTTTGAAGCACACTTTACTCTTGTGCTTCATAGGAAAGGATAGGAGAAATGGTTGCCATGGTAACAAAATATAAATATTTTCCCATACTTATAAATTTTACATCTGAATTCAAATATTCCCTACTGCCGGGAACTAAATACATGTCGACACAAAAAATCTGGTGTGACAAGCACAGTACACAACTTTCGATTACCGAAGGTAAGAGAAAGTTGTGTGCTAATCG
>JAKCPI010013989.1:0-15993 GCA_023213315.1 Euborellia annulipes
ATATAAACTTTATAATGGTAACTATGAAATTCATATTAATAGTATATATTATGAATGTAGAAATTAAAATGACTTAAAACTTTTAGAATATGATGATAATTTTATACGACAGCAAGAGCAATAAAAATCTCTCTAACCAAATGCAAATTTTCTCCTAGTATTTAAAGCCTTTTAAAGCTGACTGATCTGTAATTTGATATCGTATATGATATATTAATAGGTATATTCCCATTTGTATTTTATTTTCACTCCAACAGATGCATATTATAAAGAAAAACTTTTTAAATTAATCGAGTAAAATTAGAAATTTAATTTAACTAACAATATCCAATAAAATTACTATCGACCCGACCCTTCTCTTGGGAATGCATTTTTTGATTTTGGTATAAAGATAACAAACTGTGTATTTTTATATCTGTCGGATAAGCCATCAAATCTTATCTTCACTAAACATTATTGCCTTGTTTTTGTAAGAAATTAAGTCGATAAAAGGACTTTTTGGACGAAAGGAAGGGGGGAGATATTTCACTTATAGGGTAAGAGAAAGTAAAATTTGCTTAAAAAGAGCAAAAAAGATAGAGTGAAAGAAATTTTGCTATTTCTTATAGTGGGGAGGATATTGTTTTTTCTTACCGAAAGGTAGGCAAATGAGCTAAATAAAGGAATTTTTTTATTAATTGTTAATTTTAGGGAGATTTAACGATTCGATTTTAGAAGAATCCTGGAGAAATTAATCAAAAAAATCCATTAGAATCGTTTTTCGGCATCTTAGGCCATTTAGACTTTCAACGATACTCACCAGGCACCTTCATTTTATATCTTTTAGTATCCAAATATTGACCGAGATTTAAATGATGTAAAATCAATAAAATAAACATGCCAAGCGTGGTGAAAGGATTAGTGACCCCGAGCAATCAGCGTGTGGAACATCTCCTGGTAGCCATAGGTACATTGTATTTGTATATTAATTTAACCTCTTTTTTGAAGAAATAAAGTATTGTATTTAAACACGCTCCTTTTCTATCTATTGTTTAAATTTAACCCCTAAATGGCTCTGTAACCGAAAAAGGTTTAAAAAAAAATCAATTATATCAACTCACTACTGGATTTTTTAGTTAATTACTCCAAAGCTCTTCTAGAATAGCAGCGCCTTGAAATATTTAAATCTTCTAAAATTAGTGAATTAGTTATTTGAGTTGCCTACCTTCCAGCAAGCATAAACAATATCCTCCCCATTATAAGAAATAGCAAAATAACTTTAACACCATTTTTGCTAAATGAAAGCTTTTTAAACAAATTTTTTAATGTAAGAACATTATTATTCACTAAGAAGCTAAAGGAGCAGGCCCCCACGAAATGAAACTCTCTGTTGAGGAAACAGTTTCGGTTTTAATGAAACACAACCATCATCAGTCCATTTATCGAGAGTGTGAGCTCAAATGACAAAGCATTGAGTCATATTGCGGAGTTGTCAGTAGATGTGTATTATATACATAAATTATTTGAATAAAATACAAAACAAAGCAATCAGCTAATACGATGCACAAAGTTTGAGATACAAAATTGTTTTGATTAATGATTGTTTAATCAAAACAATTTGTATCTCAAACTTTGCGCATCGTATTAGCTGATCGCGCATCGTATTTGCTTTGTTTTGTATTTTATTCAAATAATTTATAATACACCTCTACTGACAACTCCGCAATATGACAATGCTTTGTCATTTGAGCTCACATTCTCGATAAATGGACTGATGATGGTTGTTTCATTAAAACCGAAACTGTTTCCTCAACAGAGAGTTTCATTTCGTGGAGACTAACTACCTAGCTGCCTGCCTTAGCCTCTTATTATTAAATACAGCAGCCACTTTATTTCTTCAAATCAAACATTATTATTATTATTATTATTATCCAGAAAAAATATAAAATTTTTCACTATCCATTCATAATTAGTTGTTTGATTAAAAAAAATCCTCGTATTTCTCTCACAAGCTGGCTGACAAATCTATTCTTTTTTTTAGACATGTTTACTTATGATTAATTTCCTTTTTTACCATTTTTATTTTATACACTCTCAGATCGTTAAAAGAGCAAAAAAAAAAAAAAAAAAAAGGATTAATGATGTAGAAAATTTTTTGATAATACTAATATTGCCTTCTGTTATTATAGAATAAAGATGACTTATTATTGTCAAAAATTTGCTAATTTAAATTATGGTAATCATAAATCTTAATTAAGTCTTGCTTTATCAGATTATCATTCACAGAGAATAATTAATTAATGTCGTAATGACTAAATGAAAATCTGCACCACTAGGATGCTTTAATTACATATTTATCTCGTGAAATGTGAAAATAAATTTTAGATTAAAAAAAACTCTCATTTTCTGATTATGGTAGTATACCTTAGTACATTTATATATTATAAGTAAAGCCCGGTTTCCTATGCAATTGCATATTCTAATTGCAAACATGTACCGTGCAGAGAAAAGATATTGGACAAGCTCGCGTCTGCCTGGCTTTTGAGCCTTACGCATGGGCAACCATTTACAACAGTCTGTATAGTTAGTTGCTTCCAAATGGACATGTCCCCTGCAGGGTTCTCCTAACAACAACTCAATATACAGACTTTTGTAAATGGTTGCCTGTGCGTGGGGCTCAAAAGCCAGGTGTAGGGTTGGTAGATTCGGAGGCTGAATCGATTTTCGATTTTCGATTTTTAAAATCGAAACCAAATAATCGATTTTTAAAAAAATCGATTTTTGCCTTTAAAAAATCGATTTTCGATTTTTTTACAAAAAAATTTTTCGTTATGCCCATAAGTTAATTTTAAGGTTCTGTTTACGATTTTCAAGCGGTTTATAGAACAAGAAAAATAGAACGTTGCATTACTGATGCCCAAATCAATTTATTCAGTCTTTGTCTTTGTATACAACATCTTCGTCTTTATAACTTAAGTTTTAACGTTATAACGTAAGTTTTAACAAACCAAGAGATTCAAACATCAAATTCTATATTTCTTAAAAAATCTGGTGGGACTCGTAGCACAGCACAACTTTCTCTTATCTTCAGTAAGCGAAAGTTGTGCCAGATTTTTGTGCAAGGTACATTTGAATTCAAGATTTTTTTTTTTTAAATACACACTTTTTTCTCATTCACACTCACATTCACACAGACTTTTCGGCAACTCAGGCCATATAAGACTTTAACGATATCCATTATTGATTAATATACATATTGGGGGTCCAAGCATTCTTATTTAAGCCGTTTGGTATCCAAATGGCTTAAATAAAATCATCGGACTGCCTGGGGTCCGAACCCGCGACTTTTGGTATACGCGGTTAGCATAACCCCTACACCAAGCCCCGAGGGCTGAATTCAAGATTTTATAATCATGTGGAAATATTTATATTTTGTTGCAATTGGAAGATTTTCGCTGGATAAGATGTATAGGAAAGAACCGGAGAATAAAAAACCAGCAATTGATGGACCCTCTCACATCATCTTTAATTGGCAAATATTTCGACCGGCATTACGCCTAGTCATCATCAGTGCAAACAAATGATTTGGTGGTGTCAAACAATGGTTGAGGATTATTTTAAAATTTCTCGGAGAAGCAGGGGTCAGACGCAAGTGCAAGCGAAGTTTTTTGAAATATTTGCCAATTAAAGATGATGTGAGAGGGTCCATCAATTGCTGTTTTTTATTCCTCGGTTCTTTCCTTTATATTTTGTTACCATTGCAACCAATTCTCCTATTTTTCCTATGAAATATAAGTGTAAAGTGTACTTCAAAATGAGAATATACATTTTAAAGAGCATCTAAAAAATAATTCATTTTTGAATTTTAATAAAAATCGTTGGGGCTATTTTTAAGAAAATCAAAAAAACCTGAAAAAACTACCTCAGTAAAGTACTAGTACTTTTTGGCCGATTTTAATTAACAGCTTATTTTCTCGTTCCAGGGGGTATCTAACTTAAATATAAAATTCCAACCTCATAGCTCAATTCCTTCAAGCCTTGAACACACACAGACAGACCAAGTCGCGAAAATCACTTTCTTGGAAAATCGAAAATCGAAAATCGGCCGTCAAAAATCGATTTTTTCGATTTTTTAAAACACTGAATCGATTTCGATTTTAATCGAAAATCGACGCTCAAAATCGATTTTCGATTAAAATCGAAATCGATTTGACCAACCCTAGCCAGGTGGACGCCAGCTTGTCCAATATCTTTTCTCTGCGCGGTACGTCCCAGAAAACCAATTTTCCATCCGAATCATCATGCTCCCTTGGCACTAGGGGTCAAATTTTATATTGCATATTTTTTTCATATTTGAATCTGTCCCTGTGTCTGTGAACGAAATATCTCAAGTATTGGAAGTTTTTTTTATATAGCTGGTTAATTGATGTAGTAGAAGGAGAATAAAAAGAGAGAGCACATAATTATATTTTCTTATATTATACCCTCAGTGCTGACGTTTCGGTCTTGTTTAGTGCCATCCTCAGAGCATTAGGGTTGTCATCATTAATTTCGATTTCAACATTTCACCTATATTAAACATTGTAGGTCGATTTTATATACAATTATAAATGATTATTAGTAGGTGAGATGTTTTTCAATGGTAAAGTCTGCGAGTAAAATTCTTTATGTTCTATCGAGTTTGGTATATGATAATAAACGAAGCTTTATGATATTACCTACCCAACCCAAGAGCGGATACAAGGGGGAAGGGGGTAATTACCCCCCCCGAGATTTGAAAAAAATACTTTTTTTTTTTAATTTATTTTTAATGAAAAATTTTAAAAATTAATATTTAAAAATTCGATTTGTATCAAATACAAATCAAATTTTTAAAAATTTTGCTTAAAATATTTTTACGTACGGGAAAAAAATTTCGGTTCCGCGAAAGAGGGAATGTTCCGCGGGCGGCACATGAAAAAAATTTTGGTTCTGCGGGTGGCAAAAATTTTGCATCTCTAAAAAAAAAAAAAAGTATTATTTTTTTGCATATTTTTGGAAAAAAATTTTTGGTGCGCAAAAAGAGGGAATGTTCCGCGGGCGGCAAAAATTTTTGTGTCCGGAAAACTTTGGTTTCGCGAAAAAAAATTTTTTTCGCAGAAAATTTTTCGAGATTACCCCCCGCCCCCCGAGAAACACCTCTGGATCCGCCCTTGACCCAACCTACTGTTAGTGGGCAAAGTTAAAAAAAAAAATTAATATTTTTTACTTTAAAAAAAATCATTTAATAAAGAAAAGTCAATCAAATTTTAATTATTATTTAATAACAAAAAAAAAAAGAAAAATTAAAATTCAGAAATCAATTTTTGATCGGATTATTATTGTATTGACTTTGAAGGATTAATTTAAAATATCAAAAAAAAAAATTCTATTAAACACTTTGGATCGGTATTTTTTTCGCAATTCAAAGTGAAAAAAAAAAGAATGAAAGCTCGTTTATTGGATCAGGGTTGATAGGCTAGTGAAGGGGTAGATTGGGTTCGTGGTGGTGGGGAGCGACGTCGGCGGAGTGGGAGAAAGGCTGGAGGGGAGGGGCGGGGAGGGGAGGGGAGGGGAGAGCGCCGTGCAGCCCGACGGCGGCTGACAGCTCAGCCAGTCGCGTGCCAACCGTCATAAAGGCAAATCCATATCTAAATAACGCTTCCTCTTTTGATTTTTATAATCAACCTATATATTACATTTTCTTTTTTTTTTTTTAATTTCCCTCTTATTTTTTCGTATGTGAAATATTATGTGGTGTTTTGTATCTTACTAAAAAATTTTTTTTTTGATTTTGTGTGAGTGTGTTGTGACATTGTTTTTTTTTTTAACATTTATTTTTTTATTTTTCTTCGGTTTATTTTTTTATTTTAATCATTTATTAATCAACAATTAACAACAATGGAGACCGAGGAGATCACTAAACTTGTTGACGGCATCTATAAGGTAAAAAGAAAAAGTGAAATCGCATTCGTTTTTTTCTTCTTCCTTTTGCTTACTTCATCGATTTTTAGTATTATTTATTTATTTTATATTCTAAATTTTCTAATGAAATAAATAACATTAAAAAATTATTGAATTCAATTATGAATTTTCTCAAAAAATAGGGTATCTTTCTATCTTTAGGAAGATAAAATCAAACATTATTATCTATTTTCAATATAAAATTTTAAAAAAATATTTTCATTTTTAAAATAATTTGACATGTGAGTAATATTGTGATTAAAAATACTAATTTATTATTCTAAATAATTTTTATTTGAAATGTCTTTCTCTAAAAACACTAATTATTCAAATAAAACCCACACCAATGGGATTTTTTTTGTTTTTATAAAAGAAAAAGAATGAAAATTTTCTAGATTTAAAGCACTCACTATCCATTTAAAATTATCTTATTAATTTTTTTATTACTATGAAATAATAATATGTGGGCTTTAATTTTGACACTCAATATACTTAAAAATAATTAGAATAGTTAAAAGATGAAATCAACAGAAAGACTCATTTTCGGCCCGAATTATTTTATTTTCCCTTGTCGACGTTTCGAGGACGAAACGTCACCATCTTCAGGAGGTGTTAAAAAATTCTTAACACTGCCTCCTTCAAATAAGTAAGAATGTTATTGGAATACACAAATTCATCTACATGTAGATTATATAGTTTATAGCATTCTTACTTATCTAACAATTGAAAGAGGCAGTGCTAAGAATTTCTTAACACCTTTGTCCTGAAGATGTGTGATAAAAAGAATAGTTTTTAGAATAATCAGATAAAGTTCTTTTGACAGGGTAGTGGAACTAAATAAATCCTCTAGCATAATAAAAAAACACATCAACATATTTGGGATGCTGGAGAAATTCATTTATTAAAAATATTTATGCATAAAAGAAAATATTTAATTATATATATATTTTTTTTTATAACTAATAAAATCAAATAATAAATTAAATTACAATTATTCAATTATTTTGCGTAAATAAAATAATTTAACATATCTAGTTTTAATTATTTTAATAAACAAAGCGTAATCAATTTATAAATGAAAATATTTTGAATAATAAATTGAACAGTAAAATAATAGAGTGATTAGAAGTGGTCGCTTTTTTATTGCATTATACTTTTGTAAGATAAAATTTTTAATTTTTATTTTTGTTACTATCGAATTATTGGTTCAATAAAGTAAATAACCTCTTTTAATTCAAAACATCGTCACTATATTAATAGGAAAATGTTTATAAATAAATAAAGTTTATCCCAGGCAAGGTATTTTGAACCTAATCTGTGCGTGTACGTTAATTCCACTACCAATAGTTGAAATATTTTCAAGGGATATCAAAAACTCTTAAGTACAATGATATGAAATACACCAATCATCAATAATTAATTATATTTATATCTTCTCTCGATTTTAGTATATCCTAAAAAAATATGGTGTGGCTAAACACACACCAGATTTTTCGTGTTTAACATTTTTGGAAACAGGGATCCTCAAAATTCCATTTCCATAAAAATATTGACTTCGCTTAATACGAAAATTTTAAAAATTAATCTCAAAATAGCCCTCGGGGCATGGCGTAGAGGTTAGCGTGCTAACCTCATATACCAAACGTCGCGGGTTCGGACCCCAGGCAGTCCGATGATTTTATTTAAGCCAATTGGATACCAAATGGCTTAAATAAGAATGCCTGGACCCCTAATAGATAAATTATTTAATAACGGATATCGTAAAAAGTCTTATATGGCCTGAGTTGCCGAAAAGACTGTATGAATGTGTGTGTGAGTGTGAGTGTGAATGAGAAAAAAGTGTGAATGTTTTTAAAAAAAAAAAAAAAAAAAAAAAAAAATCTCAAAATACTCGAATAAAGTGTATAAGATTTGTTTTGGCTAAAACCTTGGTTGGAAAAAAAAATTCGTTCCGGAGAAATAATCAGAGCCAAAAAAAGGAAAAAATTTGTCTAATGAGATCGTTAAAAAAATTTTTTTCTTACATGAATTTTTTACTCGTTTGTCAGCAACTATATAAATATTATTAGTAAATTTTCAACGTGCCCCGACTTGTCTTAGGTGATCCCATAATTCATCCAATATAGGCCAATAAAAATATTTAAATTTCTTAATTTTTCTCCGATTTATTTCTTTTAATAAATCAACTTTATATGAAAGGTGTTATTTAATAAAACAAGTAAAGACTTTCACAAAAAAAAAAATAAATTATTGCTTATAAAAAACCTAATTTGAATCTATATTTCATTTAAATAGGTAGTAAAAAAGTAGATATTAATACTATTTGAATAAATTTGTTAAAATATAGTCTACAAATTTCTTTAATGGAAGGGAAAGGGAAAATAAATTTGTGTTTATGTTGCATGTTAGATAAATTTGTTTGAACTTTTATTTGAAATTTTATGGTTATAAATTATCATTTAATTATTAATAGACTTACTAATTATTATTATTCCTAGTTCAAGGGACAGAGAATTAATAATTTATTTATTTATTTATTTATATACTCAAATTACAGGAGTTATCCCATTTAACATTTGAGAAGAACAATTAACATTGAAATTAGAAAGACAAAATTCAATAAAATTCTGAGAGGAGTTTATAAAATACAAAACATAAAATACTCGTACAAAACAAATAAAATACATTAGAGGATCAATCACAGGGAAACCAGTAGCCTTATAAAATCGTTTTTTCCAATTCCAACCACATCAATTTCCCTCCGATTGGCCTCGGCTACATTTCTGAAGATGGGAGATCTTTCCCTATATTGAGTCCGCGCAAACCCCTGATGGAGCAAATATTTGTGTCTCCTATCAAAGGTCTGCACAGAAAGTCCAATTCTCTCAAGCAACTTTGGACAGTCCAATCCATAATTAACAATGTTGTATATAAGTTTTAGGCCATGTTGCCTCCTCCTACTCTCCAGGGATCTCACCTCGAAAAGCCCCAAGAGCTCAGGATAAGGGACATGGGAAGCGTAGAAGCCGGTACTTTTGTAAAAAAGATATCTTAAAAATTTCTTCTGCACCGATTCCACGCTCTCCATTTGCACCCTAGTAACCGGGTCCCAGACAACAGAAGCGTATTCGAGACGAGATCTTACAAGTGACATGTATAATGACTTTATGGTTTTTAAATCCTTGAAATGTTTAGAGTTTCTAATTATAAATCCTAGCATTTTATAAGCTTTATTCACAATACTAGCTATATGTGGAGAGAAAGTTAGCCCCTCATCTAATAACACACCAAGATCCTCAACGATCTTACTTATCTTTAGTGGCTCGTTACTTAAGTTATATTGGCAAATAGAGGTAGACTTCTTTCTTGTAAAGGTTATTGAGTGACATTTTTGGGAATTCAGATTCAAACCATTAATATTACACCATTCATTTAAATTATTAATATCCTGTTGCAATTTTACATGATCCTCACTATCTCCGATTTCTCTAAAAATTTTCAGATCATCGGCATACATAAGGAAATCATTCTTTATCACATGTCCAACGTCATTGATGTAGATAAGGAACAATAATGGTCCCAAGTTCGAGCCCTGGGGCACACCAGACCTAACGAGATACTCCCTCGATTGAGCATTTTTATAGCAGACATACTGCTTTCTATCTGTAAGATAGCTAGTAAATAATAAAGTAATATCCAAATATGAGAAAAACGTCTTTCTCAATTAGAATGGAAATGATATTTTATTGGAGTTCAATTAATTTCAGAAATATTTCGCCCCTCGTGAAGTTTCGTTTGTTTTAAAGGCGATAAGGTCCAGAAAAGCTTTTGTCTAATCGCAAATATTCCAATTCTAAAAGTTTATTTTACCATCTCCCTCACTTTTCCAATTTCGTAGTTTCTAAAGTTAATAGAGATATTTACCAAGCTATCTAATTCAAATTTTATATTAAAAGCCTTTTAAACCGTGAATGTAAATTAAAAAAAAAATTCCAGGTAATTATCATTTATCACATCTTCTTTGATTTATTTTGCTTTTAGCAGAATTTGCTTTGTCTGTCTAACAAAATTTTAGAGCACTTTTTCACATAAACTCCGATGATTTACTATAACGAACAAATTATTATTTTTATAAAGGCTTTTCGGCATCAGAGCCCATTGAACTCATCTTAAAATTTATATTACGACATATATGGACCCTGTTATGCAATAGTGTGTCAAGCGCCAAAAAATTGAGTTAAGCACGGAATATTGTTTCAAATGCTATAATTAATAGTATTTTTTTATGAAATATGTCCTAAAAAAATTTATATTTAATGTTACTTGCAAAATTGACAAAAAAAATTATATATAATCCAATGAAAACAAAAAACTAATGTTAATTTTCTCAAAACTCGGTAGATGGCGCTTGACACACTAATTCGTAACAGGGTCCTTATAATCCAGACACATTTGTTTATATCAATTGATTTAAATAAATATTAATCTCGGTGCTTGAAACCCGAACTCTCATGCCTTTTAAAGTTTATCAATATTGATATTGTCAGTATTTTTAACTTCGTCGCTTCGGGGGAGGGGAGAGGGAATTAGGATTTGAAGCTCTCACAGGGGTTGTTATATAATGATTTAAAAATTTTATTTCCAACCCGGCATTTCTAGTGGCCTGTCCGAGAAGCTCTCTGTCAAGGGCTTTGCGACATTAAATGAAAATAGAAAAAAACGATTTTATTAAATTTTTTTTTCATAAAATCGTTTAATATATAAAGCCAGGCAAAATCAGAGGGGAGGGAAGCAATCATGGATTGTCACCTATCTCAAGAACAAAAAGAGCTAGGAGGTTTAAATTCTATATTTAAGTTTGGTACTCCGCCTAGACATGACCCAGAGCTTTTGAACAAAATCGGCCAAAGAGTACTAGTACTTTGCTGATATACTTTTTCAGTTTTTTTCGATTGTCTCAAAATCCGCTCGTACGATTTTGATTAAAATTCAAAAATCAATTATTTTTTAGACGCTCTTTAAAATGTATATTCTCATTTTGCTATTGAAATGTTTTGAAGCACACTTTACTCTTATACTTTTTTTTTTAAACATACTTTTTTTCCCATTCACACTCACATTCACACACACATATAGAGTCTACAGTCTTTTCGGCAACTTAGGCCATATAAAACTTTAAACGATAACCGTTATTAATGAAAATATTTATTGGGGGTCCAGGCATTCTTATTTAAGCCATTTTGTATCTAAATGTTACTCTTGTACTTCATAGGGAAGATAGGAGAAATGGTTGCTATGGTAACAAAATATAAATATTTTCCCATACTTATAAATTTTACATCTTGAATTCTAACATATCGGCGGAAACTAAATATATCTCGACACAAAAAAATCTGGTGGGACAAGCACAGAACTCAACTTTCGATTACCGAAGGTAAGAGAAAGTTGTGTGCTGTGCGACCAGTCACTCCAGATTTTTTCAGGGAACCTCAAAACGTTTATATCCATTAAAATCTCGACATCAAATTTGTGACATGAATCCAATACTTTTTCTCTATATATATGAATATATAAACATATACATATAGGCAAGAGAAAGTAAAAATTTACTTTTTTTAATTTATTTTTTTTACCCAAAGCCTTTATTAAATATTTTTTTTTTTTTCAAAATTTTTAAAGTAGGCTACTAATCTATCTAAATATCATTGACTATTCATTCCGATTTTCTCGTACCCCTAAGTATTACTATAATAGAAAAAATATTTATTAACAATATTTTTTCTCCATTGATTTTATTAAATTTATTCAAACAACGCAATCAAAAATTCTAAAAATTAAATTTATGAATTGATAAAAAGCTTTATTCAATTTTACTTTTTTTTTTGTTATTTGTTTGATACTCGTATTTTATATGAATATAGGTTTATGAATTTAGAAATCGAGATGTATGCATACAGGCTGAATTTAAATCGAACATATAAAACTTTTATATTTATAGAAATGTACAATAAATGGGTCATTATTAAAACGATGACAGTGAATATTCAAATATTAGAATAACTATTTAAAAACAAATATAAAATATCGATGAGACAATTTAGTTGATTTTCCAAATCGTATATTATTATTTACTTGTTCATAAAATAATATTCTATATTAATATTTATAGTTAGGATCTGCATAGGTAAATTTAAAAAATTCAGTGACATCAATATCGTGGTTCTTTGATATTTAAACGATAATCATAATAATAAAATATAATTTTATCATAAATAGAGAATAATCAGGATTACCGTTAGCTGTTTAAGCGCCTGGGGCAAATGTATAAAATTGCACCCTTTAACGAGTGTATATAACCCATGATTTGTATTTTATGAGAGGGATCTAATACCTTTTGTTCCTAATATAAATTTCTCGTTTTTACTTTTTTCTTAAATTCTGGTAAAAGTTGTTTTAAATTTCATTAGGGCACAAAGATCTGGGATTTGATGGCAGGAACGAATCTATTATTTATTTTTTTTTTTTTAATTTGTTTTAAGATTTATTTCGGCATTTAGACCTCGATATTGGTATCCAATCCAATTGAATAGATTTTGTCGCCATTGACGGGAACCCTTGACCAGAATCAGAAGCCTACGAATCCATTTTATAAAAGCGATTTTTTTTTTTTAAGAATTCTTTGCAAAGTTTTTGATAATAAATGTGAATAAAATTACAATACACTAAAATTTCACTCACACTTTAAATAAAATCATCGGATCCGAACCCCCGACCCTTTGTATACAAGGCAGGCGCGCTACCAACTACGCCAAGCCCGGGGCCAATTGTGTTTATTTTTCTAAAATATACTTGATAATTATTTTTTATAACCATATCCCCCTTTCTCTCATTCTTTCTTACGTGCCTCTCTATCTCTGAAACCTTCCTAATAATTAATTTAAAATTAATCCAAAATAAATAATTAAAAAAAATTCAGTGTGAAGGTTGCCTATCTACAGGCGTTTTTGCCTTGGGAAAATGAACATTGAATATAAATATTTGATATTAAGAAACTATTTTTTTTTCTTTTTACTTTTTTTTTTTATCTTAAACTTTTCACAGTTTATAAATTTATTTTATACCAATTGCAAAATTTAATTTAATTTCTTAATTTTACAATAATAATTATTATTTTCTTTAAATTCCCGTTATAAAAGCAAGAAAATGTTTCTTTTTTTTTTATAAAATCCAAACTTAACAATCTCAATCTTTTCTTTTATCTACTTTCAAATAAAAAAAAAAAAACAACTCCATGCTATATTCGATTCTTCTGAAAAGTTTTAGCTTTATTATATAATTTCACATTTAATTAACCATTCATTTTCTCTCTCTCTCTCTCAAGAGCATTGAGCTTGAATTACTCAGCAAAGGAGTTCAATTCTCATCTGAAATTCCATATTATTCATGTATATATATTGTCATATTATAATACGAATTCAGATGTAGCTAAATTTTTTAATTCTTTATTGGTGTAAAAAACTTTTCAGGTTTATTTACTCTATTAAAATCTGGAATGTGCTCCACTCCACTTTTTGATATTTACAACCAATATAATTAATTATTAACACCTTCATTAAGTGTTTTAAATAAAAATATTGTCTCTAGACTAGCCCTTCTTAGGAGAAAAATATGTCATGCAGTATATAAAGATTTTTACCCTAGCTGGTTTTGTTTGCAATTGACACCGGTCCACTGTCAAAAAATATGTTTGAAGTGTAGTGACGGCGCTAGCTTATTCTCAGTGGGGGGGGGGGGGGGCAATATACATGGTGGCTATATGAAGATGGAATTTATTTCGTCCTACTATAGCTTAAACTAAATATCTACATGCCCTTTGAAATTGAATTTTCATCTTATTTTTTTAATGTTGATGATTAAATTAATTGGTAGTCTATAAATATTATTTAAATTTTTCGACATAAACAAGAAATTGAACTAACAATTTTTTTATAAAAAAAAAAATCCTGTATTCATACAGCACACTAGAGAAGTGAAACTTCTACGCAAAATTCAGATTTCCGAAAAGGGTCTGTTGAATCGACAGCCGCTTTTTTCTTGTTTCCCGTTGATAACATTTCTCAAGAAAATCCTAATTTGTTTGCCCTTTGGTTATGTGTACAGGAGTGTAGATGTAGCTTTTCGTAACACGTTAACGGACAGATATCAAACTTATTGCCATAAGACCTCCCCTTTTTCTGTTACATATAAGATTTTTTTTACAAACCACACTTTGGAGGAAAAAATTAGTATTAATATATGTAAATTTATGTATAAATATTTTTATCACGTCAATTGAATCATATTTTTTTATTTATGCAAAGTCAGAGAAAAATGACCAAAAGTATAAAATAAAATTATTTTTTATTAAAAATATTCTTGGTTTTTCCATAATCTGGTATAAGAATTTTGAAACAAAAAAAATTTCTTTAATGTTATTTTGTTATTTTCAATAAAGACGATCTTTGATCGAATTTATATTTGAACCACTTCTTCTTAAAAGAGATACTCCCGAACAAAAGGGAAAATAAAAAAATAAACTTTATATATTTATTCAAATTTCAAGAGGTCTCTTCTCTCTTTGTGCAAATAAATATTTTTTTTTTTATTTTGGCCAACAGAAAGACAAAAATAAATAGATCTTGTGTTTGACATATATTTTATCCGTATTATTTTATACTATAGCTTTGTTTTGTTTTTAAGTTGAATAAAAAAAAAAATTTCGTTAAAATGAATTACAAAAACATTCTCATGTTTACTCTTCCATTCAAGTAGGTTTTGACATAAAACGATCACCTGGTATTCTATTCGTATTATTATATGAGTATAAATTTCTCTATACCACCGCTAATCCTCTATCTCTCTTCTGAAATTAATGGCATATGAAATGTTCAAGTTTACATGTATATCATACTAAAATTTTGCACCCGTTCTGGTTCATACAGTAGTCTATATCTTGAAAATGATAAATGTTCTACTTTAATGAAGAAATCTACTTATGGAGACTTGTACTCAATGGGAGCACCCCCCGGAGGATAGGCCTATTTAAAATTGAGAAAAATTACTTTTTTCTTCAAAAATATAAAATACAGTCGACTCTCGAAATACAAGGGACCACAAAAAAATTCGAATTATCAAGAAGTTTGAATTACCATGAAAGAAAAAAAAACTCGAATTATTAAGAGTTTTTGCCCGTGTCCAGAGAGAAGACATTACTTCTCATGGCTGGAGTTCCCGGGTTTGCTTCCCGTTCCAAGCGAGAAAAATTTCATTTGAATTGGATACCAATCATTTAAAATAAATAGGGTCTAAATGGCCTTAGATGCCGAAAAAGACCTTAAATAAATAAAAAATTTTTAAATTTTTTATTTTTACTTTCTCTTACCTATATATATATGTTAATGTCGAGATTTTGTTGGATATACACGTTTTGAGGTCCCCTGAATCAAAAAAAGTGGTTTTCGCGACATGGTCAGTCTGTCTGTGTGTGTGATTCCAATTTAAAGCATGAAGAAATTGAGCTAGGGGGTTGAAATTTTATTTTTAAGTTAGACACCCCTCTAGGACGTGAAAATAAGCTTTTAAACAAAATCGGTCAAAAACTACTAGTACTTTACTGATGTACTTTTTCAGTTTTTTTTTTTCGATTTTCTCAAAATTCGCCCCTAGAATTTTGATTAAAATTCAAAAATCAATTATTTTTTAACAAGACTGTGAGTGTTTATCTTATTCAAATATATAGCCCTCGAACTTAACTATTTAATTATTTTTTAGATGCTCTTTAAAATGTATATTCTCATTTTGCCCTTGAAATATTATGGAGACCACTTTATTTATTTATTTATTTTTTTTTTATTGACCATGGCTATTGGCCGCAGGCCATCCCGCCAGTTTACATCACTACAGCAATATTATAATATTAATAAATATCATACATAAAATACATTAATAGAAAAAAGAGACCACTTTATTGAACTTCAGTGAAAAGATAGGAGA
>JAKCPI010013990.1:0-14330 GCA_023213315.1 Euborellia annulipes
AAAAATCCATTAGAATCGTTTTTAGCGCATGTTAGGCCATTTAGACTTTCAACGATACTCTGCAGGCACCTTTATTTTAAATCTTTTAGTATCCAAATGATGACTGAGATTTAAATGATGTGAAAATCAATAAAATAAACATGCCAAGCGTGGTGAAAGGATTAGTGACCCCCGAGCAATCAGCGTGTGGAACATCTCCTGGTAGCCATCGGTACATTGTATTTGTATATTAATTTAACCCCTTTTTTGAAGAAATAAAGTATTGTATTTAAACACGCTCCTTTTCTATCTATTGTTTAAATTTAACCCCTAAATGGCTCTGTAACCGAAAAAGGTTTAAAAAAAAATCAATTATATCAACGCACTACTGGATTTTTTAGTTAATTGCTCCAAAGCTCTTCTAGAATAGCAGCGCCTCGGAATATTTAAATCTTCTAAAATTAGTGAATTAGTTATTTGAGTTGCCTACCTTCCAGCAAGCATAAACAATATCCTCCCCATTATAAGAAATAGCAAAATAACTTTAACACCATTTTTGCTAAATGAAAGCTTTTAAACAAATTTTTTAATGTAAGAACATTATTATTCACTAAGAAGCTAAAGGAGCAGGCCCCCACGAAATGAAACTCTCTGTTGAGGAAACAGTTTCGGTTTTTAATGAAACACAACCATCATCAGTCCATTTATCGAGAGTGTGAGCTCAAATGACAAAGCATTGTCATATTGCGGAGTTGTCAGTAGATGTGTATTATATACATAAATTATTTGAATAAAATACAAAACAAAGCAATCAGCTAATACGATGCACAAAGTTTGAGATACAAAATTGTTTTGATTAATGATTGTTTAATCAAAACAATTTGTATCTCAAACTTTGCGCATCGTATTAGCTGATCGCGCATCGTATTTGCTTTGTTTTGTATTTTATTCAAATAATTTATAATACACCTCTACTGACAACTCCGCAATATGACAATGCTTTGTCATTTGAGCTCACATTCTCGATAAATGGACTGATGATGGTTGTTTCATTAAAACCGAAACTGTTTCCTCAACAGAGAGTTTCATTTCGTGGAGACTAACTACCTAGTTGCCTGCCTTAGCCTCTTATTATTAAATACAACAGCCACTTTATTTCTTCAAATCAAACATTATTATTATTATTATTATTATCCAGAAAAAATATAAAATTTTTCACTATCCATTCATAATTAGTTGTTTTGATTAAAAAAAAATCCTCGTATTTCTCTCACAAGCTGGCTGACAAATCTATTCTTTTTTTTTTAGACATGTTTACTTATGATTAATTTCCTTTTTTACCATTTTTATTTTATACACTCTCAGATCGTTAAAAGAGCAAAAAAAAAAAAAAAAAGGATTAATGATGTAGAAAATTTTTTGATAATACTAATATTGCCTTCTGTTATTATAGAATAAAGATGACTTATTATTGTCAAAAATTTGCTAATTTAAATTATGGTAATCATAAATCTTAATTAAGTCTTGCTTTATCAGATTATCATTCACAGAGAATAATTAATTAATGTCGTAATGACTAAATGAAAATCTGCACCACTAGGATGCTTTAATTACATATTTATCTCGTGAAATGTGAAAATAAATTTTAGATTAAAAAAAAAAACTCTCATTTTCTGATTATGGTAGTATACCTTAGTACATTTATATATTATAACTAAAGCCCGGTTTCCTATGCAATTGCATATTCTAATTGCAAACATGTACCGTGCAGAGAAAAGATATTGGACAAGCTCGCGTCTGCCTGGCTTTTGAGCCTTACGCATGGGCAACCATTTACAACAGTCTGTATAGTTAGTTGCTTCCAAATGGACATGTCCCCTGCAGGGTTCTCCTAACAACAACTCAATATACAGACTTTTGTAAATGGTTGCCTGTGCGTGGGGCTCAAAAGCCAGGTGGACGACAGCTTGTCCAATATCTTTTCTCTGCACGGTACGTCCCGGAAAACCAATTTTCCATCTGAATCATGCTCCCTTGGCACTAGGGGTCAAATTTTATATTGCATATTTTTGCATATTTGAATCTGTTCCTGTGTCTGTGAACGAAATATCTCAAGTATTGGAAGTTTTTTTTATATAGCTGGTTAATTGATGTAGTAGAAGGAGAATAAAAAGAGAGAGCACATAATTATATTTTCTTATATTATACCCTCAGTGCTGACGTTTCGGTCTTGTTTAGTGCCATCCTCAGAGCATTAGGGTTGTCATCATTAATTTCGATTTCAACATTTCACCTATATTAAACATTGTAGGTCGATTTTATATACAATTATAAATGATTATTAGTAGGTGAGATGTTTTTCAATGGTAAAGTCTGCGAGTAAAATTCTTTATGTTCTATCGAGTTTGGTATATGATAATAAACGAAGCTTTATGATAATACCTACCCAACCCAAGGGCGGATACAAGGGGGAAGGGGGTAATTACCCCCCCCCCCCGAGATTTGAAAAAAATACTTTTTTTTTTTAATTTATTTTTAATGAAAAATTTTAAAAATTAATATTTAAAAATTCGATTTGTATCAAATACAAATCAAATTTTTAAAAATTTTGCTTAAAATATTTTTACGTACGGGAAAAAAATTTCGGTTCCGCGAAAGAGGGAATGTTCCGCGGGCGGCACATGAAAAAAATTTTGGTTCCGCGGGTGGCAAAAATTTTGCATCTCTAAAAAAAAAAAGGTATTATTTTTTTGTATATTTTTGGGAAAAAATTTTTGGTCCGCAAAAAGAGGGAATGTTCCGCGGGCGGCAAAAATTTTTGTGTCCGGAAAACTTTGGTTTCGCGAAAAAAAATTTTTTCGCAGAAAATTTTTCGAGATTACCCCCCCCCCCCCCCCGAGAAACACCTCTGGATCCGCCCTTGACCCAACCTACTGTTAGTGGGCAAAGTTAAAAAAAAAAAAAAAATTAATATTTTTTACTTTAAAAAAAATCATTTAATAAAGAAAAGTCAATCAAATTTTAATTATTATTTAATAACAAAAAAAAAAGAAAAATTAAAATTCAGAAATCAATTTTTGATCGGATTATTATTGTATTGACTTTGAAGGATTAATTTAAAATATCAAAAAAAAAAATTCTATTAAACACTTTGGATCGGTATTTTTTTCGCAATTCAAAGTGAAAAAAAAAAAGAATGAAAGCTCGTTTATTGGATCAGGGTTGATAGGCTAGTGAAGGGGTAGATTGGGTTCGTGGTGGTGGGGAGCGACGTCGGCGGAGTGGGAGAAAGGCTGGAGGGGCGGGGAGGGGAGGGGAGGGGAGAGCGCCGTGCAGCCCGACGGCGGCTGACAGCTCAGCCAGTCGCGTGCCAACCGTCATAAAGGCAAATCCATATCTAAATAACGCTTCCTCTTTTGATTTTTATAATCAACCTATATATTACATTTTCTTTTTTTTTTTTAATTTTCCGCTTATTTTCTCGTATGTGAAATATTATGTGGTGTTTTGTATCTTACTAAAAAAAATTTTTTTTTGATTTTGTGTGAGTGTGTTGTGACATTTTTTTTTTTTTAACATTTATTTTTTTATTTTTCTTCGGTTTATTTTTTTATTTTAATCATTTATTAATCAACAATTAACAACAATGGAGACCGAGGAGATCACTAAACTTGTTGACGGCATCTATAAGGTAAAAAGAAAAAGTGAAATCGCATTCGTTTTTTTCTTCTTCCTTTTGCTTACTTCATCGATTTTTAGTATTATTTATTTATTTTATATTCTAAATTTTCTAATGAAATATTATTGAATTCAATTATGAATTTTCTCAAAAAATAGGGTATCTTTCTATCTTTAGGAAGATAAAATCAAACATTATTATCTACTTTCAATATAAAATTTAAAAAAAATATTTTTTTTTTTAAATAACATGTGAGTAATAATATTGTGATTAAAAATACTAATTTATTATTCTAAATAACTTTTATTTGTAAAGTTTTTCTCTAAAAACATTAATTATTAAAATACATCACACCAATGTGATTATTTTTTTTGTTTTTATAAAAGAAAAAGAATGAAAATTTTCTAAATTTAAACCACTCACTATCAAGGGCGGTCCTAGCCTTACATTTTGGGGGCCACTTTTTTTTTTTTATTTTTATTAAAGGGTCCACACCCCCAACAATAAATCATTAACAAATATTTGTATTTTTTTTGATTTTTGATTGGCCTTTTGCCGCCAAGGGTGGGGGGGGGGGGGGGGGGGGGGGGGGAGAGTGTGTGTAAAAAAAAAAATAAAGATGGGGTTTTGGGCTCCTCTCCCCCTTTCCCCCCCCCCCTCACTATCCATTTAAAATTATCTTATTAATTTTTTTTATTACTATGAAATAATAATAATAATATGTGGGCTTTAATTTTGGCACTCAATATACTTAAAAATAATTAGAATAGTTAAAAGATGAATTCAAAAGAAAGACTTATTTTCGGCACGAATTATTTTATTTTCCCTTGTCGACGTTTCGAGGACGAAACGTCACCATCTTCAGGAGGTGTTAAAAAATTCTTAACACTGCCTCCTTCAAATAAGTAAGAATGTTATTGGAATACACAAATTCATCTACATGTAGATTATATAGTTTATAGCATTCTTACTTATCTAACAATTGAAAGAGGCAGTGCTAAGAATTTCTTAACACCTTTGTCCTGAAGATGAGTGATAAATTTAATAGTTTTTAGAATAATCAGATAAAGTTCTTTTGGCAGGGTAGTGGAACTAAATAAATTCTCTAGCATAGTAAAAAAACACATCAACATATGTAATTTGGGATGCTGGAGAAATTCATTTATTAAAAATATTTATGCATAAAAGAAAATATTTAATTATATAAATTTTTTTTTTTATAACTAATAAAATCAAATAATAAATTAAATTACAATTATTCAATTATTTTGCGTAAATAAAATAATTTAACATATCTAGTTTTAATTATTTTAATAAACAAAGCGTAATCAATTTATAAATGAAAATATTTTGAATAATAAATTGAACAGTAAAATAATAGAGTGATTAGAAGTGGTCGCTTTTTTATTCCATTATACTTTTGTAAGATAAAATTTTTAATTTTTATTTTTGTTACTATCGAATTATTGGTTCAATAAAGTAAATAACCTCTTTTAATTCAAAACATCGTCACTATATTAATAGGAAAATGTTTATAAATAAATAAAGTTTATCCCAGGCCAGGTATTTTGAACCTAATCTGTGCGTGTACGTTAATTCCACTACCAATAGTTGAAATATTTTCAAGGGATATCAAATACTCTTAAGTACAATGATATGAAATACACCAATCATCAATAATTAATTATATTTATATCTTCTCTCGATTTTAGTATATCCTAAAAAAATATGGTGTGGCTAAACACACACCAGATTTTTCGTGTTTAACATTTTTGGAAACAGGGATCCTCAAAATTCCATTTCCATAAAAATATTGACTTCGCTTAATACGAAAATTTTAAAAATTAATCTCAAAATACTCGAATAAAGTGTATAAGATTTGTTTTGGCTAAAACCTTGGTTGGAAAAAAAAATTCGTTCCGGAGAAATAATCAGAGCCAAAAAAAGGAAAAAATTTGTCTAATGAGATCGTTAAAAAAATTTTTTTCTTACATGAATTTTTTACTCGTTTGTCAGCAACTATATAAATATTATTAGTAAATTTTCAACGTGCCCCGACTTGTCTTAGGTGATCCCATAATTCATCCAATATAGGCCAATAAAAATATTTAAATTTCTTAATTTTTCTCCGATTTATTTCTTTTAATAAATCAACTTTATATGAAAGGTGTTATTTAATAAAACAAGTAAAGACTTTCACAAAAAAAAAAATAAATTATTGCTTATAAAAAACCTAATTTGAATCTATATTTCATTTAAATAGGTAGTAAAAAAGTAGATATTAATACTATTTGAATAAATTTGTTAAAATATAGTCTACAAATTTCTTTAATGGAAGGGAAAGGGAAAATAAATTTGTGTTTATGTTGCTTGTTAGATAAATTTGTTTGAACTTTTATTTGAAATTTTATGGTTATAAATTATCATTTAATTATTAATAGACTTACTAATTATTATTATTCCTAGTCACTAGTTCAAGGGACAGAGAATTAATAATAAAGTAATATCCAAATATGGGAAAAACGTCTTTCTCAATTAGAATGGAAATGATATTTTATTGGAGTTCAATTAATTTCAGAAATATTTCGCTCGGCCCCCCCCTCGTGAAGTTTCGTTTGTTTTAAAGGCGATAAGGTCCAGAAAAGCTTTTGTCTAATCGCAAATATTCCAATTCTAAAAGTTTATTTTAACATCTCCCTCACTTTTCCAATTTCGTAGTTTCTAAAGTTAATAGAGATATTTACCAAGCTATCTAATTCAAATTTTATATTAAAAGCCTTTTAAAGCGTGAATGTAAATTAAAAAAAAATTCAGGTAAATATCATTTATCACATGTGCTTTGATTTATTTTGCTTTTAGCCAAAATAAAATTCTTGAATTTGTTTTGTCTGTCTGACAAAATTTTAGAGCACTTGTTTTAGATCTGAATTTTTGCACATAGACTCCGATGATTTACTATAACGAACAAATTATCTATTAGGGGGGGTCGTCGTCTGTCACGTCTGTTTGACTACTTGTTGGAATTTTGAAACGAAATTTGCAGTCTTATAGAGGACGTTATGGAGAGTAGGAAATCGGGTCCAAAATTCCTATAACTTTTTGAGTTATTAATTCTTAAAGTTACGATTTCTCCCATAGGAAATGTATGAGAAATATTTTTGTATTCTTTTCATTTGTGTATTCTATGAAGGTAAACAAATCCTCAAGCAGGCACTGGATTGGAATAGGCCTACGTAGTAATAATAATTTTCTTTTTATAATTAAGAAAAGGCGAGGGTCCGCCGCAGGCGCGGAGCCAGCAGCTGGGGGGTCCAGGGGGCGTACCCCCCTCTCTAAACTCCAGCCCGTTTCTCATATTTAAGAAAGGCGAGGGTCCGCCGCAGGCGCGCGAGCCAGCGGCTGGGGGGTCAGGGGGGCGTAGCCCCCGCCTAATGAAGCCGCCGAAGGCGAGGCGGCGCAGCTAGTTATTTTATAAAGGCTTTTCGGCATCAGAGCCCATTGAACTCATCTTAAAATTTATATTACGACATATATGGACCCTGTTATGCAATAGTATGTCAAGCGCCAAAAAATTGAGTTAAGCACGGAATATTGTTTCAAATGCTTTAATTAATAGTATTTTTTTATGAAATATGTCCTAAAAAAATTTATATTTAATGTTACTTGCACAATTGACAAAAAAAATTATATATAATCCAATGAAAACAAAAAACTAATGTTAATTTTCTCAAAACTCGGTAGATGGCGCTTGACACACTAATTCGTAACAGGGTCCTTATAATCCAGACACATTTGTTTATATCAATTGATTTAAATAAATATTAATCTCGGTGCTTGAAACCCGAACTCTCATGCCTTTTAAAGTTTATCAATATTGATATTGTCAGTATTTTTAACTTCGTCGCTTCGGGGGAGGGGGAGAGGGGGAATTAGGATTTGAAGCTCTCACAGGGGTTGTTATATAATGATTTAAAAATTTTATTTCCAACCCGGCATTTCTAGTGGCCTGTCCGAGAAGCTCTCTGTCAAGGCCTTTGCGACATTAAATGAAAATAAATAAAAAAAAAACGATTTTATTAAATTCTTTTTTCATAAAATCGTTTAATATATAACAGAGGGGAGGGAAGCAATCATGGATTGTCACCTATCTCAAGAACAAAAAGAGCTAGAAGGTTTAAATTCTATATTTAAGTTAGGTACTCCGCCTAGACATGACCCAGAGCTTTTGAACAAAATCGGCCAAAGAGTACTAGTACTTTGCTGATATACTTTTTCAGTTTTTTCGATTGTCTCAAAATCCGCTCGTACGATTTTGATTAAAATTCAAAAATCAATTATTTTTTAGACGCTCTTTAAAATGTATATTCTCATTTTGCTATTGAAATGTTTTGAAGCACACTTTACTCTTGTACTTTTTTTTTTAAACATATTTTTTCCCACTCACATTCACACACACACATATAGAGTCTACAGTCTTTTCGGCAACTTAGGCCATATAAAACTTTAAACGATAACCGTTATTAATGAAAATATTTATTGGGGGTCCAGGCATTCTTATTTAAGCCATTTTGTATCTAAATGTTACTGTAGGGAAGATAGGAGAAATGGTTGCTATGGTAACATAATATAAATATTTACCCATGTTTAAAAATTTTACATCTTGAATTCTAACATATCGGCGGAATCTAAATACATCTCGACCCAAAAAAAAAATCTGGAGGGCAAGCACAGAACACAACTTTCGATTACCGAAGGTAAGAGAAAGTTGTGTGCTGTGCGACCAGTCACTCCAGATTTTTTGAATTCAGGGAACCTCAAAACGTTTATATCCATTAAAATCTCGACATCAAATTTTTGACATGAATCCAATACTTTTTCTCTATAATCTTCTTCTTTATATATATAATTCTTCTGTACGTGTGTATGTGACTGAACTCCTCCTAAACGACTGAACCAATTATGATGAAATTTTCTGTGTATGTTTGTGAGAGTCCCGGACAGGTTTTGTTTCACAAATAACAATAAGTTAATGAGTAATTAACCGTTAAAATAAGAAAAAAATAAAAATTAGGAGAAATAGTTGCCATGGTAACAAAATATAAATATTTACCCATGTTTACGATTTTTATTTACATTTTGGCCCAAGGGGCTTGGAGTAGTTGGTAGCGTGCCTACCTTCTATACCGAACGTCTCGGGTTCGGACCCCAGGCAGTCCGATAATTTTATTTAAGGCATTTGGATACCAAATGACTTAAATAAAAATGCCTGGACCCCCCAATTGATATATTAAACATACTGATTATCGTAAAAAGTCTTAAATGGCCTCAGTTGCAGAAAAGACTGTGTGAATGTGAGTGTGAATGAGAAAAAAGTGTGAATGTTTTTTAAAAAAAAAAAAAAAATTTACATTTTGAATTCTAAAATATCGGCGTAAATTTTTTGTCTGTGTACCGGGAGAGTCCCGGAAAGGATATGATTCACAAAAAATCTTCTCATCATCTGAACACATGCATATCCCTAAATTGGCAATAAACTTGCCCGCCGAGCAAGGGGGTCCAGGGGCGCAGCCCCCTGCTACAGACGGAAAGCCCCGCCGAAGGCGGGGCTTTGCGTCTAGTATGAATATATAATCATACAGGGTGTCCGGTAAAGAATGGATAACCTTGAAATGTCTTATAGTATAACTTATGGCCGTTCAGAAAAAAAATTGAAAAAAAATATATCATAAGTAGTACCTAAGATATGATTTTTTTAAAAAGAAAGGTCTAATTTTTTTACCTTGTTTTTTACTTTTATGAACACTACGATCAGAAATGAATGGATTCCATCGGTTTGTTGTTATTTTATTATTATACACGAACTATGCTAATAGATAAACAGTGAATAGTATGACTAGCTATTGCACTTTTTTATTAAAAAATTAGCAAATTAAAATAATTAAAATCAGTGTTAAAACGACCACCTGGCTATTTTATTGGAATTTGCTAATTTTTTAATAAAAAAAGTGCAAGTAGTCATACTATATTCACTGTTTATCTATTAGCATAGTTCGTAATAAAATAACAAAAAACAGAAATCCACATTCTGATCGTAGTGTTCATAAAATTAAAACAAAGATAAAAAAGAAAAATTAGACCTTTCTTTAAAAAATCATATCTTAGTACTATTATTTTTTCAATTCTGGGCCAACCAAAGAATATAGTTTCAATTTACCAGTGTCCTATACATATAGGCAGAGAAAGTAAAAATTTACTTTTTTTTTTAATTAATTTTTTTTTTTTTTTGGACTGGTGGCCAAAATGGCATACAAATGCCGAAGGCCAATAAATAAATTAATAAATTTATTTATTTATTTTACTCAAAGCGTTTTATTAAATATTTTTTTTTTTTTTTTCAAATTTTTAAAGCACTAATCTATCTAAATATCATTGACTATTCATTCCGATTTTCTCGTACCCCTAAGTATTACTATAATAGAAAAAAATATTTATTAACAATATTTTTTCTCCATTGATTTTATTAAATTTATTCAAACAACGCAATCAAAAATTCTAAAAATTAAATTTATGAATTGATAAAAAGCTTTATTCAATTTTACTTTTTTTTTTGTTATTTGTTTGATACTCATATTTTATATGAATATAGGTTTATGAATTTAGAAATCGAGATGTATGCATACAGGCTGAATTTAAATCGAACATATAAAACTTTTATATTTATAGAAATGTACAATAAATGGGTCATTATTAAAACGATGACAGTGGATATTCAAATATTAGAATAACTATTTAAAAACAAATATAAAATATCGATGAGACAATTTAGTTGATTTTCCAAATCGTATATTATTATTTACTTGTTCATAAAATAATATTCTATATTAATATTTATAGTTTGGATCTGCATAGGTAAATTTAAAAAATTCAGTGACATCAATATCGTGGTTCTTTGATATTTAAACGATAATCATAATAATAAAATATAATTTTATCATAAATAGAGAATAATCAGGATTACCGTTAGTTGTTTAAGCGCCTGGGGCAAATGTATAAAATTGCACCCTTTAACGAGTGTATATAACCCATGATTTGTATTTTATGAGAGGGATCTAATACCTTTTGTTCCTAATATAAATTTCTCGTTTTTACTTTTTCTTAAATTCTGGTAAAAGTTGTTTTAAATTTCATTAGGGCACAAAGATCTGGGATTTGATGGCAGGAACGAATCTATTATTTATTTTTTTTTTTAATTTGTTTTAAGATTTATTTCGGCATTTAGACCTCGATATTGGTATCAATCCAATTGAATAGATTTTGTCGCCATTGACGGGAACCCTTGACCAGAATCAGAAGCCTACGAATCCATTTTATAAAAGCGATTTTTTTTTTTAAGAATTCTTTGCAAAGTTTTTGATAATAAATGTGAATAAAATTACAATACACTAAAATTTCACTCACACTTTAAATAAAATCATCGGATCCGAACCCCCGACCCTTTGTATACAAGGCAGGCGCGCTACCAACTACGCCAAGCCCGGGGCCAATTGTGTTTATTTTTCTAAAATATACTTGATAATTATTTTTTATAACCATATCCCCCTTTCTCTCATTCTTTCTTACGTGCCTCTCTATCTCTGAAACCTTCCTAATAATTAATTTAAAATTAATCCAAAATAAATAATTAAAAAAAAATTCAGTGTGAAGGTTGCCTATCTACAGGCGTTTTTGCCTTGGGAAAATGAAAATTGAATATAAATATTTGATATTAAGAAACTATTTTTTTTCTTTTTACTTTTTTTTTATCTTAAACTTTTCACAGTTTATAAATTTATTTTATACCAATTGCAAAATTTAATTTAATTTCTTAATTTTACAAATAATAATTATTATTTTTTCTTTAAATTCCCATTATAAAAGCAAGAAAATGTTTCTTTTTTTTTTATATAAAATCCAAACTTAACAATCTCAATCTTTTCTTTTATCTACTTTCAAATAAAAAAAAAAAAAAACAACTCCATGCTATATTCGATTCTTCTGAAAAGTTTTAGCTTTATTATATAATTTCACATTTAATTAACCATTCATTTTCTCTCTCTCTCTCTCTCAAGAGCATTGAGCTTGAATTACTCAGCAAAGGAGTTCAATTCTCATCTGAAATTCCATATTATTCATGTATATATATTGTCATATACGAATTCAGATGTAGCTAAATTTTTTAATTCTTTATTGGTGTAAAAACTTTTCAGGTTTATTTACTCTATTAAAATCTGGAATGTGCTCCACTCCACTTTTTGATATTTACAACCAATATAATTAATTATTAACACCTTCATTAAGTGTTTTAAATAAAAATATTGTCTCTAGACTAGCCCTTCTTAGGAGAAAAATATGTCATGCAGTATATAAAGATTTTTACCCTAGCTGGTTTTGTTTGCAATTGACACCGGTCCACTGTCAAAAAATATGTTTGTAGTGTAGTGACGGCGCTAGCTTATTCTCAGTGGGGGGGGCAATATACATGGTGGCTATATGAAGATGGAATTTATTTCGTCCTACTATAGCTTAAACTAAATATCTACATGCCCTTTGAAATTGAATTTTCATTTTATTTTTTTAATGTTGATGATTAAATTAATTGGTAGTCTATAAATATTATTTAAATTTTTCGACCTAAAAAAGAAATTGAACTAACAATTTTTTTTATAAAAAAAAAACTCTGTATTCATACAGCACACTAGAGAAGTGAAACTTCTACGCAAAATTCAGATTTACAAAAGGGTCTGTTGAATCGACAGCCGCTTTTTTCTTGTTTCCCGATGATAACATTTCTCAAGAAAATCCTAATTTGTTTGCCCTTTGGTTACGTGTACAGGAGTGTATAAGATGTAGCTTTTCGTAACACGTTAAGGGACAGATATCGAACTTATTGCCATAAGACCTCCCCTTTTTCTGTTACATATAAGATTTTTTTACAAATCACACTTTGGAGGAAAAAATTAGTATTAATATATGTGAATTTATGTATAAATATTTTTATCACGTCAATTGAATCATATTTTTTTATATATGCAAAGTCAGAGAAAAATGACCAAAAGTATAAAATAAAATTATTTTTATTAAAAATATTCTTGGTTTTTCCATAATCTGGTATAAGAATTTTGAAACAAAAATAATGTTATTTTGTTATTTTCAATAAAGACGATCTTTGATCGAATTTATATTTGAACCACTTCTTCTTAAAAGAGATACTCCCGAACAAAAGGGAAAATAAAAAAAATAAACTTTATATATTTATTCAAATTTCAAGAGGTCTCTTCTCTCTTTGTGCAAATAAATATTTTTTTTTTATTTTGGCCAACAGAAAGACAAAAATAAATAGATCTTGTGTTTGACATATATTTTATCCGTATTATTTTATACTATAGCTTTGTTTTTGTTTTAAAGTTGAATAAAAAAAAATTTCGTTAAAATGAATTACAAAAACATTCTCATGTTTACTCTTCCATTCAACTAGGTTTTGACATAAAACGATCACCTGGTATTCTATTCGTATTATTATATGAGTATAAATTTCTCTATACCATCCGCTAATCCTCTATCTCTCTTCTGAAATTAATGGCATACGAAATGTTCAAGTTTACATGTATATCATACTAAAACTTTGCACCCATTCTGGTTCATACAGCTATATCTTGAAAACGATAAATGTTCTACTTTAAGGAAGAAATCTACTTATGGAGACTTGTACTCAATGGGAGCACCCCGGAGGATAGGCCTATTTAAAATTGAGAAAAATTACTTTTTTTCTTCAAAAATATAAAATACAGTCAACTCTCGAAATACAAGGGACCACAAGAAAAATTCGAATTATCAAGAAGTTAGAAATACCATGAAAGAAAAAAAAAACTCGAATTATTAAGAGTTTTTGCCCGTGTCCAGAGAGAAGACTTATTACTTCTCATGGCTGGAGTTCCCGGGTTTGCTTCCCGTTCCAAGCGAGAAAAATTTATTTCATTTGAATTGGATACCAATCATTTAAAATAAATAGGGCCTAAATGGCCTTAGATGCCGAAAAAGACCTTAAATAAATAAAAAATTTTTAAATTTTTTCTTTTTACTTTCTCTTACCTATATATATATGTTAATGTCGAGATTTTGTTGGATATACACGTTTTAAGGTCCCCTGAATCAAAAAAAGTGGTTTTTCGCGACATGGTCAGTCTGTCTGTGTGTGTGATTCCAATTTAAAGCATGAAGAAATTGAGCTAGGGGGTTGAAATTTTATTTTTAAGTTAGACACCCCTCTAGGACGTGAAAATAAGCTTTTAAACAAAATCGGTCAAAAACTACTAGTACTTCACTGATGTACTTTTTCAGTTTTTTTTTTTTCGATATTCTCAAAATTCGCCCCTAGAATTTTGATTAAAATTCAAAAATCAATTATTTTTTAACAAGACTGTGAGTGTTTATCTTATTCAAATATATAGCTCTCGAACTTAACTATTTAATTATTTTTTAGATGCTCTTTAAAATGTATATTCTCATTTTGCCCTTGAAATATTATGGAGACCACTTTACTCTTGAACTTCAGTGAAAAGATAGGAGAAATGATTGCCATGGTAACAAAATATAAATATTTTCCCATGTTTATTTGTTACTGGTTTATATTTGC
>JAKCPI010013991.1:0-11239 GCA_023213315.1 Euborellia annulipes
AATATATAAAGTTTATTTTTTTTATTTTCCTTTTGTTCGGGGAGTATCTCTTTTAAGAAGAAGTGGTTCTAAGCTAAATTGGATCAAAGATCGTCTTTATTGAAAATAACAAAATAAAAAACATTTGTTTCAAAATTCTTATACCAGATTATGGAAAAACCAAGAATATTTTTAATAAAAAATAATTTTATTTTATACTTTTGGTCATTTTTCTGACTTTGCATATATAAAAATATGATTCAATTGACGTGATAAAAATATTTATACATAAATTCACATATATTAATACTAATTTTTTCTCCAAAGTGTGATTTGTAAAAAAAATCTTATATGTAACAGAAAAAAGGAGGTCTTAGTGTAATAAGTTCGATATCTGTCCCTTAACGTTACGAAAAGCTACATCTTATACACTTCTGTACACGTAACCAAAGGGCAACAAATTAGGATTTTCTTGAGAAATGTTATCATCGGGAAACAAGAAAAAGCGGCTGTCGATTCAACAGACCCTTTTCGTAAATCTGAATTTTGCGTAGAAGTTTCACTTCTCTAGTGTGCTGTATGAATACAGAGATTTTTTTTTATAAAAAAAATTGTTAGTTCAATTTCTTTTTTAGGTCGAAAAATTTAAATAATATTTCTGAGACTACCAATTAATTCTAATCATTAACATTAAAAAATAAGATGAAAATTCAATTTCAAAGGGCACGTAGAAATTTGTATTGGTTTGGTTCTACAGTAGGACGAAATAAATTCCATCTTCATATAGGCCACCATGTATATTGCCCCCCCCCCCCACTGAGAATAAGCTAGCGCCGTCACTACACTACAAAAATATTTTTTGACAGTGGACCGGTGTCAATTGCAAACAAAACCAGCTAGGGTAAAAATCTTTATATACTGCATGACATATTTTTCTCCTAAGAATGGCCGGGCTAGTCTAGAGACAAATATTTTTATTTAAAACACTTAATGAAGGTGTTAATAATTAATTATATTGGTTGTAAATATCAAAAAGTGGAGTGGAGCACATTCCAGATTTTAATAGAGTAAATAAACCTGAAAAGTTTTTTACACCAATAAAGAATTAAAAAATTTAGCTACATCTGAATTCGTATTATAATATGACAATATATATACATGAATAATATGGAATTTCAGATGAGAATTGAACTCCTTTGCTGAGTAATTCAAGCTCAATGCTCTTGAGAGAGAAAGAGAGAGAGAAAATGAATGGTTAATTAAATGTGAAATTATATAATAAAGCTAAAACTTTTCAGAGGAATCGAATATAGCATGGAGTTGTTTTTTTTTTTTTTATTTGAAAGTAGATAAAAGAAAAGATTGAGATTGTTAAGTTTGGATTTTATATAAAAAAAAAGAAACATTTTCTTGCTTTTATAACGGGAATTTAAAGAAAAAAAAATAATAATTATTATTGTAAAATTAAGAAATTAAATTAAATTTCTGCAATTGGTATAAAAATAAATTTATAAACTGTGAAAAGTTTAAGATAAAAAAAAAAGTAAAAAGAAAAAAATAGTTTCTTAATATCAAATATTTATATTCAATTTTCATTTTCCCAAGGCAAAAACGCCTGTAGATAGGCAACCTTCACACTGAATTTTTTTTTAATTATTTATTTTGGATTAATTTTAAATTAATTATTAGGAAGGTTTCAGAGATAGAGAGGCACGTAAGAAAGAATGAGAGAAAGGGGGGATATGGTTATAAAAAATAATTATCAAGTATATTTTAGAAAAAATAAACACAATTGGCCCCGGGCTTGGCGTAGGTTGGTAAGCGCGCCTGCCTTGTATACAAAGGGTCGGGGGTTCGGATCCGATGATTTTATTTAAAGTGTGAGTGAAATTTTAGTGTATTGTAATTTTATTCACATTTATTATCAAAAACTTTGCAAAGAATTCTTACAAAAAAAAAATCGCTTTTATAAAATGGATTCGTAGGCTTCTGATTCTGGTCAAGGGTTCCCGTCAATGGCGACAAAATCTATTCAATTGGATTGGATACCAATATCGAGGTCTAAATGCCGAAATAAATCTTAAAACAAATAAAAATAAAAATAAAAAAATAAATACTTAGATTCGTTCCTGCCATCAAATCCCAGATCTTTGTGCCCTAATGAGAATTTAAAACAACTTTTTACCACGAATTTAAGGAAAAAGTAAAAACGAGAAATTTATATTAGGAACAAAAGGTATTAGATCGTCTCATAAAAGTACAAATCATGGGTTATATACACTCGTTAAAGGGTGCAATTTTCCACATTTTGCCCCAGGCGCTTAAACAACTAACGGTAATCCTGATTATTCTCTATTTATGATAAAATTATATTTTATTATTATGATTATCGTTTTAAATATCAAAAGAACCACGATATTGATGTCACTGAATTTTTTAAATTTACCTATGCAGATCCAAACTATAAATATTAATATAGAATATTATTTTATGAACAAGTAAATAATAATATACGATTTGGAAAATCAACTAAATTGTCTCATCGATATTTTATATTTGTTTTTAAATAGTTATTCTAATATTTGAATATTCACTGTCATCGTTTTAATAATGACCCATTTATTGTACATTTCTATAAATATAAAAGTTTGGTATGTTCGATTTAAATTCAGCCTGTATGCATACATCTCGATTTCTAAATTCATAAACCTATATTCATATAAATACGAGTATCAAACAAATAACAAAAAAAAAAGTAAAATTGAATAAAGCTTTTTATCAATTCATAAATTTAATTTTTAGAATTTTTGATTGCGTTGTTTGAATAAATTTAATAAAAATAATGGAGAAAAAATATTGTTAATAAATATTTTTTCTATTATAGTAATATATTTTACGTTCAAATAGCCAATTTCAATTTTTGACGAGCTAAATTTAAAATTTTTTTTAATTATCAAGAAAATATATCAGGGGGGTAAGGGGGTAATTACCCCCCCCCTGAGATTTAAAAAAATACTTTTTCGAAAAAAAAAATTATTTTTAATGTAAAATTTTTAAAAATTAGTACTTAAAAATCTGATTTGTATTTATATTCTGGCAAACAAGTACAGAATGCGCCTTTAATTTACCGAAATTAAGAAAAAATTGTGTGCTGTGCGACCAGTCACACCAGATTACCATGAATAAGACATCAATTTTTAAAATTTTTTTATATTATTTCTTAAATAATGCTTTTAAGGTTGTTCGGATAGTACATCGTAAGTCATAATAGAATCTAAATTTTTTTTTAAATAAAATTAAAAATTTGAATGCCAAAATTCCTTATTATAATTTAGTCGTGACCTATCACAGTTTATAATTGGATTAAGTTAATAATTTAATTACCAAAAATAATAAATGAATGACTTTTGACTCGAGCAGTATTTCACGTAATATAGAACTGGCAACATTGCATTCATCAACTATCTATTTTAAATCTTAAACGCCTTAAATTTTATTTTATTTAATATATTACAATGTTTAATGCAAATCAGTTTAAACACAATGGACGATTTGCGAGAAAAAATATTGTAAAATTGAAAAAAAAAATGTATCTGACATAGAGATAAGACACTTATGTTATGCGACGTTGCCAGGCTGGTCTGACTCTCGAGAATTCATTATTTTTAAATATTAGCGACTGTCATTTAGGAGAATTTTTTGACTTTCTTGTTAAAATATCTTTAAAAGCGGTCGGCAGAAACTTTTGGTTTTATTTTTAACGTATTCCTCGGAAGTGAATTAATAAAATGTAAGTTTTTTTGTTTTTTGTATCATTTGCACAGATGCCTATATAATTCGATATGTGTGCGTTTCGTCGTTATTCCCCATAGGCTACATGTTAAATTTCAATTTTTTAAAAATTAATTACACGATAACCCTGTGTCAGATCTGCTTCAAAATTTTATTTTATACGTATTTGATAGTGATTAATAACATATTAAAAAATTAGCTTTTAATCTACCAAAGTGCTTTAATGTCCGAACAACCTTAAGTGCCTTTTTAAGTGCCTATTTTTACAATAAATGCCTTTATAAGTGCCTATTTTAATAATTTTTAGTGCTTAGTTGCCTGCCTATTTTAAAGATTTTTAGTGCCTATAAATCCGAGCCCTACTTATCACCTAATGATTTTAACTATTTACAGTATTTTCATATATTCATATTGATTTAACTAGTCACTAGGGGTTAATAATATAAATTTAATTGTTAGTTAGAGGTCGTCCACATATTATTACGTAACGCCTTTTTTGACGATTTTCTAGTCCCACCCCCTCCTGTCACAGTTAGTCACATACAAACAAACCCCCCTATAAATATTATTTCACAACATAGAACTACCACCCCCACCCGAATAAAATTTCTTATACAAAATTCATATCATTTTACCCTTTAACTTTATTTTCAGGCTCGAGGTAAATCTATCTGATCCTAGGCTGCTTTCAAGATTAAAAGATTGTCCCTGTATATTATGAATATGAATTAAATCCTATGTTTCTTTTGTCATAATTTTTACTTAATGAACAAAAAACGGAGGTCAAGTGACTATTGGCTTTATCCCTGAAGTAGGCCAACCAGCTAATATTAGGGGAACCTAGGGTGGCCACAAATAGCCTTTTTTAGTGTTCTCTCCTCATAACTTTAAATAAATCAAACGAAAGATAAAATAAAAAATTATTTCCTGTTTTGAATATTTGGGTTTAGAGGTAAAGTTCTAGAGATTTCTGTTTGTGTCTATTATTTTTTTCTTTTCTTTCGAAACACAAAATGAACTTTTCTGATTGAATACGAAATCAA
Organism: Euborellia annulipes; assembly: GCA_023213315.1. NCBI lineage: Eukaryota > Metazoa > Arthropoda > Insecta > Dermaptera > Anisolabididae > Euborellia > Euborellia annulipes. The sequence goes on from JAKCPI010013991.1 coordinate 4,815, forward strand.
AAAAAAATTAATAAAAATAAAAAATCCAAAATGTTTTATTAGAACCGAGCCAAAAAAAAAAAAGATAACGTAAATATTTTTGTAATTATTTATCAAATAAATTCAGGTAGAGAGATTTATTTAAAAAAAAAAAAGTTAATCCGCATTTAAAATGAAAGATCATTATTATTAATCCTTTGAATGAAGCCAGTGATCATCACCAGCTTCCTTACGATTAAGAAACCAAAGCCTGAGAATATTTTTTCTAAACGAGCCTTATTAGAATAATAAGATATCGTTATATTTATGGAAAAGCCTCAGGAGAAAAAAAAAACAAGATTTTGATGTCTATTATTTTATTCAGTTTTTTTTTCTGTTGCTATTTTAAAATATCAACCGAATTTAGTGATGGAAACATTTTTTATAAATATATGCAATTAGAATTTCAAATATGTTAATGTATAGAAAACCTGTCCAAAAGCATAAATATTTTTTTAATATTAATTATTTAAATTAAATTAGTGTTTGAAAACACATATTTTATTTATAGCGTAATGGGGCTCGAGAATATAATTATTTAGATCCTAAAAATCACTCGCGGGTAATTTATCGGCATCTGAGGACATTTAGACCACGTTGATATTTTTATAAATTAATTAGTAGAATATTTAATTCCTCGGGACGGGAAGCGAATCCCTGGCCTCTAGCACAAGAGGCAAGACTCAATTGACCAGAAAAGTGTATAAATGAATTTGAATGCACGAGGTTCAATAAAATTCCCAGTTTCGGTCTAAATTTATTGGGCCATCCTCAGTCATTCATACACATATTGTAAAACACACATGTGATGAGTTCATCTCTGATCTTGAACGCAGGAACGATATAATTTTGTATGAAGCAAATAAATTTTACCATTGACAAATCCTGGTTCAATCACATGTGTATAATTTCCAATAACTGAGGATGGCTCAATAAATTTAGACCGAAACGTCTTATTCTGGAAGATTTTTTTGAAACTGGTGCATTCTAATTTGATTGATCCCTTCAAAATAAATGACTTTCTATTCATATTATCATCTTTATTAAACATTTTAAATCAAGATACTGGATGAAGAAGGATAGAAAGTATACTTTTCCATCTGCACATTAAATATTTAATATAATAATTTCTTTAGAGTAAAGTGATACTTAATGATACGTTTATTAAACTCTAAATATTTCCTAGAGTGGTGAAAACTTGTTTTGTTAAAAATCATATTAGCTAAACTAGTTCATAGTGAGGTTTTTTTTTATATACAGTATATTTATAAATAAAAACATGTATTATAAATAAATTTAGAGAATAGCGTGCGATCAAAGGGGGCGGAGTCGGGAGGCCGTCCCAGTTATTGGAAGGGTGTTGGAGCTTAGATGATTTAAACTTTCACGATTGTTATCATTAGTAATTTTGACATTAATCTTGGGTTATTTTAGTTAATACAATAATTAAAAATACAAATTAACTACAAAAAATTAATTAGGTGATTTATTGAAAAGAAATCAGGATTGCTCTAGTTGTCGAAACGTTATTTTTTGTAGCTGATTTGTATTATTAATTACTAATTAAAAATAACCAACGATTAATGTCAAAAATGTCATTTATTATTAATAGTTTGAGTTTGTTTTGCTTTATTTGGATACCAAATGGCTTAAAAGAGAATGCCTGGACCCCCAATATGATGTATATTATTAATTAATAGCGGATATCGTCAAAGTTTTATATTGCCTGAATTCCCGAAAAGACTGTGTGAATGTATGTGTGAGTGGGAGTGTGAAAAATGTGAGTGTTTAAAAAAAACGTTTTTTTTTTTTTACTTTCTCTTATCGTATATATGAAATATATATAGAGAGAAAGTATTGGTTTCATGTTTTTTATTTCAGGTTTGATTTCTAGGTGATACCTTTTCAAAAATAAGTATACAAAAATGTATACATATATCAATGTAAAATAACAATGTCCATATAAAATAATGTTCATTTACAAAATATATACAAAAAATAACATATAAAACAAACATATATGTAAAGTAAACGTTGAAATTATGTAAAAGAAAATTATTTCTTGTGACTATATCCTGTTGCGAAATTTTATTAATCAATTTATTTACTTACGGTTTAATGAAAATATATTGTCTCTGAAACATACCTGAAACAAAAGAGAAAAAAGTCATTAAAAAAAGAAATTATAAGCTTAGAATTAAATTTAATTCAATGAAAAAAAATCCCTAAAATTTTGATTAAAAACATAATGGATTGGATGTTAAAAAACGTAGGCTATTTAGAACGATTTAGAAGAATTTTTTTTTGAAGAGATTTCAAAAAAGCTTTATCCGTGTTTTATTGTGAGAAAATCTCTTTATCGATTTTGACCCTGTTTCCTTTTCTTAAGGTTATTCTTGGACATCTCCATCCAAAGTTAGACCTTTACTGGCCCTCGCATTAGATCAGAGAGATTTCTCTGACAGCCAAGTCTGTGTTCTTAGCACACGCCAAAGCATTTGTTCAAGATAAATTATTTTACTGCAATTTATAGCTGTATTCTTGTTTCAAGGATATTAAAAATTGTAATCAACAATTGGAATTGACAAAGCAGCATTTTTTTTAAATCAGATGATTGAATAAATATATTTCGTTATCGAAAAATGTTATTTATAAATAGTCTTTTCCAAAAAAATGTTATACAAAAATAAAATATTTTGTTATAAAAGCCGATTTTTAGTGGGGGCGCCGCACCCCTGGACACCACAAAACTCACCACCGAAGGTACGAGAAAGTTTTGTAGCCACGGTCACACCAGATTTTCGTTCATTGCTTTCTTAACACATTTAATGAGATTAATATATTTGTTCTCTTAACACAAAAGTTACATTACATCCGTTATTTAATTCTATTATATAATATAACTGTATATACTGTATATTAATTTTTAACAGTGAGGTGATGGCTGTACTATTGACAAATATGAGTAGAATGGCAGCCAGAAAAGAAATCAGACAAAAATTTAATCAATCTTTATCCAAATTAATTCGATTCCCGACGTTTCGGATGCAAGTCGCGCCCTTTCTCAGTGTTTATGTGTAACGCCCCTCTGTATTTTATTAACTACCGATTGTCCTGAGGAAGGGCGCGACTTGAGTCTGAAACGTCGGCAATCAAAATAAAATTGAATATAGATGGATTAATTTTTAACGACAAAAATCTCGATCATTCAAAAGTAATAATAAATTATAAAAAAAAAAATTGGCATATTTTAATGTTATGCAGAACAAAATCTTTAATTAAATTTATTTTTTTTTTTTAATATATTCTTGGTAAAATGAAAACAGAAGACAATACACAAAACTCTGAATAGTGTAGAATAAAAGGAAATATTATACCTGTTTCAAGAAAGTTTTAATATAATATAATAGAACTTCATCCTTTGCTATCGCCCTCTCTCTCTCTCTCTCTCTCTCTCTTTCTCTTTAGACTCCTTATCAACTGACCACTTAGAAACTTGTTCTGTACTTTCCTTGATTTGAATAACTTTGTAGGCATTTCTCTTTAAATTAACAAGTGATGGTATCAATATACGTATATAATTCACTAATGTCAGTCCGCCCGTCTGTCTATGACTGTGGTTGACCCCCTCTCCCAGTGGGGTCTGTGAGGTTCGTCTTATAGGGGAGCAAAGCCTCCCTGGGTAGATTCAAAACCACAGAAGCTGGGTGGCGCGGCTAGTTAATAAAAAAAAGATGAATAATAATGTATTCAGGCGATATATAATGATAACGTTTTTTAAAATCTCACTGACATTTCGCCTGATTTTTCAGGCCATCTTCAGGCAACGCTTGTCGTCTCCCAATAGGATCTGGTAATTAACATTCGTCAAATGGTTCAAAAGTGGGACGCACAATCTGTCTTAAAGAAAACAGTAAGAATCAGGAAAAACGAATAGAGAGAATTTTTTTCTTTTTTAATTTTGCCCTTTCGGCTACCTATGCCATTTAGGGGTTTTTACATATATTTAAATTTATTTTATTGCCGATGGTAACCGGGAGACGTTCCACATGGCTCACAGTGGTTCAAAAATCCGAAAACGAGGCCAAAAATACAAAAAGAGAGTTTCAACTTGGGGACTTTTAAGCCCCTAAATAGTTTTATTAGTACGTTTTCGACTTTTGGCCATGTTTTCGGGATTTGGAACCACTTTGCTGCTGATTCCTTGGGGCCACCCATCAGAGGTTTTCCCGCGTTCAGTACTACTTAACAGCAACGAATTTTATAATTATATTGGCTTCTTTTTGTTATGAATTCAAAAAAGCCTAGCGCGGCGGATTCTTGTCGTGTGGGGGGCCCGAAAAAACTAGCGTGTTGAACGTCCCACGGTTGCCACTATCGTAAATTTAATAAATATACTGAATAAAATGACCTCAGCAGTCGAGAGAATTAAAAAACAAAATGGATTAAATTCAATTCAATTACTAAAAATTTTTTATTTGGGGTATTTTTCGGCATCGGAGGCTATTTAGATCCCGTCCATATTTATTTCAATTGATTGGTAACCAATTGAATATTTTATTTTTATTATTAGTCTATCAAATAAAATTTTGTCCCACGTGTCATAGTGTGATAAATTAATGACTAAGATTGATCGTACAGGGCAGAATAATCACCAAGTAAACTAGACCCACATTGCTTTGACTAGATTAGCATAGAGGCTTGATTGGAAGAAGATCCGGTGCTTGAGGCTACGGTGACGTCACGCCGGTCCTTTGCCCCCATTCCAGAGGAGAGAAAGCAGCGACGTCCCTTGCATATGGATGGATTCTATTCCAAAGCCAGGAGACAATCCATTGCGATCATTGACCAACTTTCTATCAATTATAATGAAACTTCTTTCTTCAACGAAGATATTGTCTCGTTGCTTGTATTAACAAATTATTGTAGAGAGGTGTACTTAGGATTAAAATTGTTCATTTAATTTGCTTCTGGATTTTTTCTGAGAGATAATGTTAGCCATAACTAGAGATGGAAAAGGCGCTCGAAAAGTCGATTTTCGATTTTCGAATAGACTTGATATTCTTTGATTCTAGGAATCGATTAATCATTCCTGAAAGTCGACTTTTTAAAAACTCTATAACTCGTGTAAAATAATTTTCTATATAGAAATTGCACGTGATATGCAGCGGCGTAACTAGCCTGTGAGGGCGGAGGGGGCGAAGCTCAACTGGGGCACTGTTTATCGTTCGACCTTTTTATTCGAATCTCATTCGATCTTTTTTCCGGATTTGTGATATAAAATCAACAAAATTTCAAAAAAAAGCCGGAAAGCAGGATGCGCGAGGAGCGCCAAAAGCTTGATGCGTCTGGGGGCGGGGGGAGGCGAGCGCCCCCCCTTCGGCCCCCACCTGGATACGCTACTGGTGATATGACACCTAACTTTAAAATAAATTATGAAAGTTGAGTATCAAAATAAAACATTAAAATATTAAAATTTAGAATGCCACATATCTTCACTAATCGATCTTAGAAAGCGTGTTGATTGGTGTGTCATGTGTAGGTTTTAAAAGAAAGATGAAAGTCAATCAATGAAAACGTTACAAACTATTTTACCAACTGTTACTACGATAAGTATTGTAAGAAAAAAGGCGAAGTCGTTCAGCGATAATCGATTCTAATCGACTTGAATGAGTTTGAACTCGATTCTAAAAAGTCGATTTTTTTCAGTAAAGGATCGATTCTTGACTAGTCAGAGTCGACATTTCCATCCCTAGCCATAGCACGGGAGTAGAGGGTGGAGTTCCATTAATGAACTAATATTATACTAACAATAATAAATTCCAAAGATAAATATGACTAAAATGAATAAATAATTTAAATAAATAGTCTACTAATTTTGTTTTTGTTTTTTTTTTTTAATCTGACAGAGAATAATTCTAAAAGTTTATTTTTTAATGTTAGAGCTATATATAACATGATAATTATTTGCAATTAGCATCTCTCATTTAATCCTAATAATTTTAATAGAGTCCTAATTGCTTTAATACGAACATTTTTTGTAACAGTTTTTTTTTTTTCAAACATCAAAGGATCTCTTCACCGAACCAATCAATCAATTTTAATGATGGATATTTCAAAAATATCTCAATAAGGTTGAACGTCATGCCTAAAAAATTAAGATAAAATTTCAAGGGCCTACTTCCTCTTCTTAATTCCCGATATTAGAATAGTGACTGAATAAAAACAAATCGGCCTGTCGCGCAGCCTGACACTGTGATAAAAAAAGAATTAAATTTTTTCTTTATAAATGGCATTGTAAAAAATTAACGTTTATTAAGTGATTGCAATTAAATTATTTAAATAAGGTAGCAAATTAAAGAAAATCAAATAAGAAGAGTTTTGTTTTAATCTCATTTATCTATGGC